>CM042171.1:4021911-4046911 GCA_023376005.1 Doryteuthis pealeii | reverse complement strand
AGATTATAACGGTTGGAGTATAAAGGAACAAGTGTACTATATATATATATATATATATATATATATATATATATATATATATATATATATATATGGGTATGTGCGTGTTCGTGTTCGCGTTCGTGTGTACGCATATGTTTGTGCTTAATGTTTCTACAGAAATTTTTTCTCATACCTTCCCGATATAATAAAACATCTATTCAATAGATTTCAATTCATTTCCTTAACAATATAAATCTTAGAGAATATATATATATATATTATATATATATATATATATATATATATATATATATATATATACAGATATATATACATATATACATATATATACATGTATATATACATATATACATATACATATATACATAGATACCTATATACATATACATATATACATACATACACACACACATATATATATATGTATATATATATATATATATATATATATATATATATATATATATATACAGATACATATATACAGATATATATACATATATACATATATATACATGTATATATACATATACATATATACATACATATATATACACATATACATACATATATATATATATACATACATACATATAGATACACATATATACATAAACATACATGTATACACACACACACACACCACACACACACACATATATATATATATATATATATATATATATATAATATATATATATATATTGCCAGTTTCATATCGAAGAGTCTATACTCTGGAATTGTGTTTGCCTACTTTTTTTATTTTATAATTTTTATTTATTCATTTATTTATTTATACATTTATCTATTTTTGGGAATAAAAACCCCAAAAGAAATAAATCTCTGTATTCTTTGATTATAATATATTCATGGAAACATTTATTCATACATTTTTGTTTAAATAAAAACGGGAAAAAAACCGGGTCAACCCCCAGCAGAAGATGCTTTCGGAAAGGAAGGAAAGTAAAAGCAATCCAGCAATGATTTTCTTTACGAGAAAAAAAAAACTTTAAAAATTCCATCTATCTCACTCAGTTCATACATATATGTGAATTCCTATAAGTACACGTTTCCTCCCCCTCTCTCTCTCTCTCTCTCTCTCAGTATGTATATATATATATATATATATATATATATATATTATATATATATATATAAAGAGAGAGAGAGAGAGAGAGAGAGAGATGTGAGGTATCCAAAACTTGGTAGTAAGGTATGATTCTATATGTGATTTCCAAGATAGCCTGTATTATTATTGTATGATCCAGTATGTATAAATACAGTGAATCTTTAAATCACTACAGAGAGCTCAATGTGTAATAATCTTTTCAGATTACATACAGAGCAATATTTATCTTTGAAAGGAAGGAAAAACTCAACACCGTTATTCCATAATAAATGTATTTCGACCAAAATTGGGGCCTTTATAAATCCAAGTTAATTTAACAAAGTTCCCCAAAATCAACTCTCATCAGATGGATAATCATCAATAATTTGAATTGCATAACAGAAAAATTTCCTCAATGAAGAATCTTCTTCCTCCTTAAAAATATTTTTCCCCAAAATGTATACATTTTTATATATTTTATACTATATATTTTTTTGTTTTATCTTTGCTTCGTACTTATTTGGACTTATTTAATTTTCATAGTTGTTAATCTGACTCACTACCATCCCCTAAAAAAACTTGGCCCTGAAAAAATATTCTTTTTATCATTGACTTTCTGTCACCATAGTGACAGTCTTTTAATGTATCCATTTTTTGTTGAAAAGAATTTTTAAGAGGAAGAAGAGTCTACATTGAGAAGATTTTTCTGTTATGCAATTCAAATTATTGATAATTATCCATCTGATGAGACTTGATTTTGGGCAATATATATATATATATATATATATATATATATATATATATATAGGTGTGTGGTGTGTGTGTGTTGTGGTGTGTTTCATAAAAGTATCTAGATTAACGCTGTATTTACCAAGATAGAAATAAACAATAAATTATATGGAAGGTAATAAGAAATATACATTTATATACAATATATATACAATATATATTTGATGGTATATGGAATGTAATAGGAAATGTACCAACAATGGTATATGGAAGGTAATAAGAAATATACCAACAAATGCCCTGAAGATGATCTAATTAATAGATCGAAACACTGCAGCGTCGGCCAATAAACTCACCACTTAATTCATTTAAACCTGTGTTTCTCATTCTTTCTTAATATACTACATACAGTCGGATTCACTTCATTTTCTTCACACACACACACACACACACACACACACACACACACATATATATATATATATATATATATAGATAGATAGATAGATAGATAGATAATAGAGTGGGGAGATGTTGAAAGATGTGCATGTGTATGCAATCTGTACATTATCGGTGAGTGTGAAATATATTCGTGTCTAAATGTAGTATTACATGAACATATTGATGCAGAAATTAATAATGTACAATTCCTTCCCTCTGTGAGAAGATGGATTGTGTAAAATTGTAATTTTTTTTTTCTAACATTGAAATGAATCGTATAAAACCTAGAATAGATAAGGCTCAAGAAAATCGTAAGTGTAGTCTATGTGGAGAAAGAGATGAAACAATGTATACATCAAAGTTAAATCGGAGTACAAGATAAGATACGACGAGGCGGTGAAGACGTTCCACGGGGAATTGTGCAAGCCACGAAATTTCGACTATACAGCCAAATGGTATACGTGCGGACCAGAATATCTCTTTTGGAGAGATGAGAGATGGGATGTTCTCAGGGATTTTGAGATCAAAATAAAATTCGAATCCCATCCAGATAACTAGATCTAGTTTTATATATAAAATTTCTTCTCGAAACAAAGCCAACCCTGATATATTCACTTCTTTTATTTTATACTAGCAGCGGCTACCCGGCGTCGCCTGGGTAGAGGGGGATTTTTTAAAGTTATTCCCGGAGATTCATTATTACTTAATCGTGAGTTGAATCCTCATGGGATGCCCCATTTAAATCCCTATGTAAAAAAAATAGACCTTGCATTGATCCAGCTACTCTGAAAATAAATGTTAATGTCTACTATTTAAAATATTAAATGAAAAAAAAATTCCATGCTGTTACCATTTTCATTTTTATTTCTTAATTATCTTCACGAATGTAAATCAAATCTCTATTATTTGTGCTCAAAAACCAAGCCCTGGTGATATTTAATGTGTATATATATTTACTTTGTCGTTAATTGTTTTATTTTCGAAGTTTCTTCCGGATATACACGTCCAGACAACTGCCCTTTATGTATGTACTAGAAGTGGCTACCCGGTGTCGCCTGGGTAGAGCGTGGATTTTTTAAGTTAGTCTCGCAGATCCATTATTACTGAATTTGTGAGTTGGATCCCCGCTGGATGCCCCATTAAAATCCCTATGTAAAAAAAAAAACCTTGCGTTGATCCAGTCACTCTGAAAATAGAAATGTATGTCTACAATATTAAATGGAAAAATATTTCATGTTGTTATCATTTTACTTTTATTTTTTTAGATATCTTCATGAATTTAAATCAAATCTTCATTATTTTTGCTCAAAAACCAAGCCCCGGTGATTGTGAATGTGTATATGTATTTACTTTGTCTCTAATTGTTTTATTTTCATAGTTTCATCCGGGCATACAGATACACATAACTGCCCTTTATATAAACTAGCAAATATATGCACCCTCCGGGTGCAAGTATTTAAGTTTTAATGTAATAAAATATTGTATTAAATTAGAAAGGCTAATGAAACTAAATAAGAATACAGATAAAAAGATTTGAAACAGAGGGAGTATAATAAAAATGAACAAACTGAAACTTACTCTTCATCACTCTTGTCATTGTTATTTTTTTTTCTAATTTAAGTATTTAGTTATAAGAGGAAGTAAAGAATAAAATTACAGTTATTTATCTTGTTAACGGATTTCATTTAAGATTCATTGAATAGATTTTTGCTTATATTCATTAAAATAAAACCAAACAGTTAGAAATCAATAATACTAAGCACATATTTATTAAATTCGATTTTTTAATATTAATATGCAAATTAGCCTTCCCGTTTACACTGTAAACCGCTATTTGTTATATATAAATATAATTGCAAGATGTCAGTATGTAGACATAGTTAACAGTATTAATAATGTAAGACAATTTTATTAATAATTGAGGTTTAGATAAAAATAAAATCATGGAGAATGTGATGTCAATAACTAAGAGAATTGTGACTTGAGTAGGAATATAGTTTCGGTTACAGACAGAAAAACACACAATCTCCATTATAATAAGATATAGATGTCTTATTCTGACTGACTAAATCTACACAATACCCTTAAAGGTGAGTGAATAGAAAATAATAAGCCATTTTGATTGTTATTTTTTTATAAGAAAAACAATGAATATATATTATTTTTTTAAAATTCTAATTTCTCTGTTATATCTTTGTTAATGTATGTATTAATACGCTTGTTGCTGTAGAATAATCATTAAAAAAGTAAAGTCGTCGGGGAGGCCTAAAGTCGGTATCAGCCAATCAGCGAGGGGGTGTATCCCCTTTTCAATAGCGCTAGAACAAGGAGATTGTTCTTGGCGTCTCAGGTGGAGCGGCACACCTACCATCAGCTCCTTACTTTACCGCACAGATCCCTGTGCTACTTACACGGTATCGAACTAGGAACCTTGTGGTTTCTAGCCGAACGCGCTACCGACTGAGCTAACCCGGCCCCTTCATACTAAGTTCCAATTACCGTCAAATTGATAACACAATGCAACAAGTAGCCGTAACTCAATACAGATCTAACCTTGTTGCAATCCTACTGCAGAATGTCAGAGTATTTATGAAGCCTCATAACATCATAGAAACCAAGCAACCAATCCAGACTCAAGGAATGGAATCACCCAAATACACGAATGGACTATTTTTTAATCTCATAAGTACCAGCTATCTTGGGTACGAGTTCAGTTGTGTTTAGCCAGTTGCTGAGCCCCATAATCTGGCCTTGTGCCATATCTAAGCTAAGCTTAGTAAATAACTATATAAAAAAACCTGGTGTAATGGTTAGCAAGCTAGATTCGCTGGCCATTGTTAGTGAGTTCGATTCTCACTGAGTGCCCCATACTTCTGGCCTTGTGCCATATCTAAGCTAAGCTTAGTAAATAACTATATCAAAAAACGTGGTGTAATGGTTAGCAAGCTAGATTCGCTGGCCATTGTTAGTGAGTTCGATTCTCACTGGGTGCCCCATACTTCTGGCCTTGTGCCATATCTAAGCTAAGCTTAGTAAATAACTATATCAAAAAACGTGGGGCACCTCACGTGGTGTAATGGTTAGCAAGGTAGATTTGCAGACCATTGTTAGTGAGTTCGATTCTCACTGGGCGCCCCATACTTCTGGCCTTGTGCCGCATCTAAGCTAAGCTTAGTAAATAACTATATCAAAAAACGCCAACACATCTACTAATTATCAACCAAATAATTATTTTGAATATTTTACACATAAATTTAACACAAAATCGTTGGTATCTATTTATTTGTATTTAAAAAAAAATTCTTGTTACTGAAGAAAGGGCAAGAGTCAAAATAACAGCTATTATTCATTTTATTAATATTAATTGTTCTTTACTCTATATATTGGCAATTTTGGGCAATGTGACGTAAACAGTACGTAATTTCGGTTACAGACAAATTGATACCGAATCTCCATTATTATAAATTCTTTTCAGGTAATATATTTGGTTTGAGACCTGTCAGCAGTTATTTATTAACATTCATCTTAATTCCACAGAATATTTATAATCTTTCCACAGATTATCTAACATTGCCTTAAAGGAGTTTAGAGATGAGGCATTCACTATTAATGATGGTAGTTTATTCCATGTATTCACCACTCTGTTACTAAAATAATTTTGTCTTGCATTTGCTTTACAAAAAAAATTTAAGTTTTAATTTATGACTCCTGGTATTGATATTTTTTTTTTAAATGAGAGTTTTTATTTTTGACCCCTGGTATTTGATATTATTAATAGATATTAGGGTTATTTCCTAGAAGTCTAACAAAAACAAAGGGGAACCACTCTTGACTGATAAATAATTTATTTATTTATTTTCGCATTAAACTAATCCTAAACCCTGACTCTAACCCTAACCCAAACCTTAAGCCCTAACCCTAATCCTAAAACCTAACCGTAAACCCTAACCCTAACCGTAACCCTAAACCGTAACCCTAAATCTAATACCGTCTTCTTTTTTCCTAATAGATTAATAAATAAATAAATGATTTATCAGTCAAGAGTGGTTCCCCTTTTGTTTATATTAGAATTATAGGAAATAACCGATATAAGTATAGATAAGAGATTTATGGTTAGATTTTTAAATACCAGACAACGCCGGGTTGGTCTGCTCGTCACCTCTATGTCTGAACACTTGTCTTCTTTGGTACCTGTCTCTCAATGATAATACTCGTCCACACTTGAGAAATTATCTTCCTTGTCACAATCTCTTCGTCGTCAGATTTTCTGTTTTCTGGTTTAATGAGTTCGAACAACAAAAGAAAAAAAAAAAAAAAAAAAAAAAAGAAAAGAAATAAAAGAAAAAAAGAACATTCCATTCATGAAAGGAACTTGCCATCGACGAATGTCAGCAGCCGAGATAATTTATGGAGAGAGGTAGCCATTAGTGTTAGCACTACGCATGCGTCACGTAAAACGAAAGCTAAAAAACGGAAATAGATGAATAATTGACGAGACAAGTAAGTTTATGTCTACATTATTCGTTGTTCGTTTAATTTTGATTTGATTTTTATTTTTTAATTTTGTTTTGTTTGTTTTTTTTTTTTATTTTTTATTTTTTTTTTTTTTTTTTGCCCAATCTGAGACGTTTTATATTTGTTTTCTGGTTTGTACATAGAATATTAAATTTCGTTGATACTAAATCCGTTGTTGGTGTACCAGCAATCTGCGATATTTTCCAATAATTAAATTCTATCATACCAAACTTAATAAACACGTTCTAAGTGAATATACAGTAGATGAGGCAAACATGAAATTGAAGGGTGGCATAACGGTTGGCGGTCTGGACAGCGGAACCAGTAAACATTATTCAAACTGCAGTCAAATCTCTATTTCATTTTCAAAAAAATATATATATTTCATACATATATATATATATATATATATATATATATATATATATATATATATATATATGAATGTGTACACGGCTCGGCATATAGCCGGAAGTTTTTCAGTTGGGGGAAAGGGTGTCAAAACTGGTCATACTACTACATGGATCTATCTAGTTAGGTTCACTCGCTGACCGATCCATTCAAAAATAAAATCTTGCTTTCTTTTCTTACACAGCCTACATTCACCAAAATACCTCTTTCGCTCTAAGACTTAACCCATTTTCATTTAGATTTCATTGGATCATTTACGTATATTCATATACTCGTTCAGCATCGGGTATATAAACGAGAGAGAGAGAGAGAGAGAGAGAGAGAGAGAGAGAGAGAGAGAGAGAAACAGATAGGCAGACAGACAGACAGAGAGACGATAGATGAGATATGTTGAGATGATATGATGATAGTTCTTACTTTTTACATTCTGCTTGTTTACTCGCTGATTACTGCTTCTACTGGTTCTAACTCGTCGGCCATTTTCTCTGGGCTGACTTCTCTTCAGGGCTTCTGCTGGGGATGGATTTTCTTTGTTGATTTCTTCGGGCTGTCATCTCTTGTTTTTAAATTACTTAAGAAGAATTGGTCGTTTCTTTGATAAAGCTTTATTTACAGAACCCAGCCCATGATTCACCAAAATACCTCTTTCGCTCTAAGACTTAACCCATTTTCATTTGGATTTCATTGGATCATTTACGTGGGATGGAGGGGTTGGGGTAACATTGAAAAACAAAAGATCCCCAAGAAACTGAAAAAACCTGTAAACAAAATAAAATTGTGAGCCATTTTGGTTGCCCCCTTTTCCCTCTGCTAGTGTATAGGCCTGTCGACAGTCTTCCGATCTTTACAGTTTGAAAGCAAGTAGGATTGGGGCACATACTACTCACATAAATTCCCAACACAGGCTGGCGCTTCGGTGCAAGTGCTGGGGCTTCCCGGGAGGCTTGCCTCTCTTGACGTGACTCAATACTACCTGAGACAGCACCCTGCAGCAGCTCGTCAGCCCAGTCGTCTCGAACTTTCTCCGGCCACTGGACTAACTGCGCGACTGACAAGATAGTGGACTGTGGTCTGAGCAGCCTCTTTTCACTTAAAATATCTCACGCCCAAGTTTCACTTCATACCACCATACCACCTTCAACTTTCAACAATATAAATGTATACTAAAACATATATATATATAAACCCATACTCATATATATATATATTTATATATATGAATATATAAGTAGTAAAAAGTAAGTCGACGGGGCGGCCTAAAGTCGGTATTAGCCAGTCAGCGAGGGAGACTATCCCCTTTTCAATAGGGCTAGACCAAGGAGATTGTTTTAGCATCTGAGATGGAGCGCCACACCTACCATCAGCTCCTTACTTTACCGCACAGATCCCTGGGCTACTCATACGGTGAGTTGGCGGGGACCGGTATCGAACTAGGAACCTTGTGGTTTCTAGCCGAACACTCTACCATATATATATATATATATATATATATATATATATATATATATAATATATGGTGGATGACCTAGCCTGGATCATTTTATATGGAAGTACCCGCATATTAATCTTTGTTACAGGATATAAAGTAAGTAAGTAAAGTCGTCGGGGCAGCCTAATGTCAGTATCAGCCAGACAGCGAGAGAGTCTATCCCCTTTTCAATAGCGCTAGACCAAGGAGATTATTTTAGCATCAGCTCCTCACTTTACCGCATAGTAGACCCCTGTGCTACTCATTCGCGAGGGCCATAATCGATCTAGGAACCATGTGGTTATATATATATATATATATATATATATATATATATATATATATATATATATATATATATATATATATATTTATAATTATAAAAGTCGGTCTTACCATTGGTTTCTGAATAACACTTTTTCGGTTATTGAAAAGTCAAACGCCTCTGAAGACGAATAACACCGAAAAAGTGTTATTCAGAAAACCAATGGTAGGACCGACTTTATAATTATAAATAAATAAAGCTCTTACATAATAATTGAGCCCTCTATAATCAATTCTCCAACAATAATAATAATTTAACCTTATATATATATATATATATATATATATTATATATAATATATATATATATACAAATTCATACACGCACATATATATATATATATATATACACAAAAGCATACCCATCGGGTATATAAACGGAGAGAGACAGAGAGAGAGACAGACAGACAGACAGACAGAGAGACAGAGAGAGAGAGAGAGAGAGAGAGAGAGAGAGAGAGAGAGAGAGAGAGAGAGAGGGAGGGAGGGGCAGACAGACAGACAGAATACGATAGATTAGATATGTAGAGATGATATGATGATGGTTCTGACTTTATACATTCTGCTTGTTGACTAGCTGCTTACTGCTTCTACTGGTTCTAACTCGTCGCCTATTTTCTATGGGCTGACTTCTCTTCAGGGCTTCTGCTGGGGGTGGATTTTCTTTGTTGATCTCTCCGGGCTGTCATATCTTGTTTTTAAATTACTTAACAAAAATTGGTTGTTTCTTTGATAAAGCTTTATCTACAGAACCCAGCCCATGATTCCACCGTCGGAGCGATGCCAACTCAGAGCGGCGACAATAGCGTTTGTGCTCCTCACAAATCGGGTCGCATTGACTAAACTAAATTTTATTCTTACGGTGCTCAATCGCGCGCTTTCAATGGGTCAAGTAGAAGGTTACTACCCGTCAATAACCGGCAATTAACTTTCCCTTGGACCCCATCATTATAAATCTAACTGGCCCTATTTAAAATATTCTAACTACAGGTACGTACATAAATCATAAGCTGATTATGATTATGTAACAATGGTTGATTTCCTGTTGCGTAATTGCGCGTGATGTTATGGTTATGGTAGTAGCCATTGACACTACGATACGTATTCGAATAGTGTTTAAACTTTCTAACTTTTGTAGCAAGATGGTGAATATCCTGAGTTTTGCGAGAACTGCTGTTAGGAAAGAGATGAAGAAGAAATAGGAGATAATAAAGGTTTTTAAAAAAAGTGATGAGCACAAAACGGTTGTTGTGAGTTTGACCGGGGCGTAACCCCCCGAAGAGAGAATTGAATGTCAACCGGAAGTTTCGGGTGTTGACCGGAACTGGAAGTCACGTGGTGACGTGGAACGACGAAGAAAAATACCGCCCTCTTTTTTGCTTTCCGAGGTCTGGGAAACGGACGGGCCTCTGGTCCCTAGTGTGGGATCACCGTAATTTAACAGTGTCTTCTCTCTCTCTTTCTTTCTGCCTTTCCTCCTCTCCGACACAACCCACGAGTCGAGCCTGGAAATAAAAGATAAGCAGCTTGTGACGATATATTTCTCGCGTTGTACTTTTTTTTATCAACAAGATGACCGCCACGTGCCGAACACCTTTTTAGTGTCGTGAATTTGGAGGCACGTTGACAAGACCCGCTATACAATATATATCGCTATTAGAACGTTACATATATCGCTTTTGGTACCGTGAATATACCGCTATGTTACATATATATCGACATAACTCCGTCGATTCTTGGAATTGGAAGCTCAAATTTTGAGGAGTGTCTAACTTTAACATAGTCCATACCGGTTCACAATTTCAGAAAAATTTATGGGGTTGGATGACACTTTTAATTTTTTCTGGGTGATCAGACATGAAATTGCCCTCCACTATAGATTAGATTTTGTGTCATATCTTGCCGAAGGCTGAGGGGTTTTGGATAAATACATTTTAGGGTCCTCATCAAGACCAAGTGACAACAAGCAGGAATCACCCGTCAAGATCACTACAGAACGAGCCGAACAATACACAAGAGACAAGATAACGATCATCACCCTCTCCCCAAGTACACCGGCTTAATACGGAAGCGGAAGTATACAGGTTGCCCGGGAAATAGATTGAACGAACGTCTCTCTTAACTGGCATGATCACTTGCCGGTCTTGGATACGATTCGACAGACCAATAATCTCGTAAAATAACGAGAAATCACGCACACAATAATCCAATCTCGGAGTATTGTCGCCTCAATAAAAAGACGTAAAACTAAAGGTGGAATGTTTATGCTCACGCATACAAGTGAATAATTAATCCCACAGAAGAATGAAAGATGAAAAAAAAAGGTGCGTTCATCTGCAGACGCCATTATATCCGGTCATCTTTTAAATTTATATATTTATATCAAAAGTATTAAGAGACACACGCAGACACACAGACACAGGCGCAGAAATAGTCGCAGAAACACACAAACACACATAGAGACACAGAAAACAGACACAGACACACTAAAGTGGCATAAATGATTTTCATTAATTGACACATTTGTTTGTATACATTCATGTATTTGATATATATATATATATATATATATATATATATATATATATATATATATATATATATATATTTGAAGTTAAATAAACAAACAGATGTGTTTTTTTATATGGCTTTAGGCCGACAATTTTTGGAGGATATGTGCTTAATTGAAGTCATACCTAATTTTTGAAAATTAATAGTCTCTCTCTTTNAGATTAGAATTATCTAAGAAATGTCGCCTTACCAGATTCTCTGACTTCCAAAGAATCTATCTTAAATCTTGCAAAGAATGGAAAAGATAACAAGATACGAAATAGTGTGTGTTGTGGTGTGTGTGTGTGTGTGTGTGAAAGAGAGAGAGAGGAGAGAGAGAGAGAGAGATTACAGAGAGAAGAAAGAATGCATTATTAACGAAAGAATAAGAGAAAATAGAAAAAAAAGAGAAAAGAGAGAAGCAGAAACAGAGACAGATAATATATATATATATTATTTATAATATGAGAGAGAAGAGAGAGAGAGGAGAGGAGAGAGAGAGAATTTACAGAGAGGAGGGGAAGGTTATTAACGGAAATAAAGATGGAATATAAAAGAGAGACAATAGAAAAGAAAACGAGAGAGAAAAGACAGAGAACAAAGAGAGAGAGAGAGGAGAGAGAGAGAGAGAGAAGAGAAAGAGAAAGAGAGGGGCGGGTATCAGAGAGGAAAAAGACATGCATTATTAACGGAAATAAGATGGAATATATGAGAAACAATAGAAAAGAGAGAGAAAGAGAGAAGCAGGACGTAGACAGAGATAGATAGATAGAGAGAGGAGAGAGAGAGAGAGAGAGAGAGAGAGAGAGAGAGAGAGAGCGGCTTGCGAGAGATGTGGGGAATACATTATTCGGAAATAAAGATGGATATAAAAGAGAGACAATAGAAAAGAAAGAGAGAGAGAAAGAGGGACAGATAATAAAGACAGAAAGAAAGAAGAAGAGAGGAAGAGAGAGGGAGAGGGAGAGTGGGGAATTACAGAGGAAGAGAGAATGCATTACAGAATGTAAAAGACTAACGAGAATAGAGAAAGAAGGATAGGGATGAGGACAAGAAACAGAATAGAAGCAGAGCGAAAGAGAGAGATAGAGAAAGGAGAGAGAGAGAGGGATAGAAAGAGAAAGAGAGATATAGAATAGAATCTCCAAAGAGAAAACAATATAAAAATGCAATATATAAAATGCTAAGGAGAGGAGAGAGAGGAGAGAGAGAGTGCTTTAAAACGAAAGCAAAGGATGAATAAACAAGAGAGAACACTGAGAATGAAAGAGAGACAGAGACGAGAGATGAGAGAGGGGGGATTACAGAGGGGGAGAAGATGCAATTTTACGGAAATAAAGATGGAATATAAGAGGAATAGAAAAGAAAGATATGAAAAGAAAAGAAAGAAAGAAAGAAAGAAAGTGTGTGTGAGATAAATAGAGAGATGAGATATTAGATTGAACTCTCTAAAGAAGAAAAGAAATATAAAAATGGAATATATAAAAGAGAAACACCATAAAATAAAGAGAGAGAGAGAGAGAGATGGGATAACAAAGAAAAAAAGATCTAATATACAAGAGAAAAGTAGAAAAAGAAGAAAGAAAGGAAGAGGAGAGAGAGAGAGAAGAGAGAAGGGGGGAGAGGGAGAGAGAAGGGGGTGGAGTTACAGAGAAGGAGTGGGAATGCATTATCAACGAAAATAAAGATGGAATACATACGTGTGAAACAATCGAAAAGAGAGAGAAAGAGAGAAAGCGAAAGAGAGAGAGAGGGGGAGAGAGAAAGAAAGAGTGAAAGTATGTATGTGTGTGTGTGGTGTGTGTGTTGTGTGTGGTGTGTGTGTGTGCGAAAGCATAATGATGATGAAATATACAAGCAGAGAAACTAGAGAATTAAAAAGTGAATGTGTGTGTGTGTGTGTGTCTGTATGTGTGTGTCTGTATGTGTGTGTGTGGTGTGTGTGAGAGAGAGAGGAGAGAGAGAGAGAGAGAGAGAGAGAGCAAAAAGATAGAGTGTGAGTGGAGAGAGGGGTGGGAATGCATTATTAACGCAAAATAAAGATGGAATACATAAGTGTGAAAAATCGAAAAGAGACAGAAAGTGAGAGAGAGAGAGAGAGAGAGAGAGAGAGAGTGTAAGTGGGTGTTGTGTGTGTGTGTGTGTGTGTGTGTGTGTGTGTGTGCGAAAAGCATAATGATGAAATATACAAGAGAGAATCTAGAGAATTAAAGAGTGAATATGTGTGTGTATGTGTGTGTTTGAGAGAGATAGATAGATAGAGAGGAGAGAGAGAGAGAGAGAGAGAGAGAGAGAGAGAGAGAGCATTATAAAGAAATAAGAAGATGGAATATACAAAAGAAAAACTAGTAAATGGAGAGATTTAGGAGGAGCAATCTAAAAATGGAAAGAAAGAGGCAATACATAAGAGAGACACAAGAGAAATAAAGTATGTATATGAGCGTGCACCCCCCCTCTCTCTCTCTCTCTCTCTTTCCTCTCTCTCTCTTTCTCTTCTCTCTCTGTGATGAGAGACAGAGACAGAAAAGTGACCATTATAAACAAGTAAAAGAAAGGTGAATAAGTTAGAGAGAAATAATAAGAAAAAAGAGAGAAAGAGAGACGTTGCTTTAAAAAGCAAAGGAACGTTGAATATGTCAGAGAGAACTAGTGGAAACAGAGAGTGAAACAGAGACTGAATTATAAAGAAGAATTATATATATATTATATATATATATATATATATATATATATAATATATATAATCCAAAAAGTCGAGAAGAAATCTTTCCTTACGACACAAGAGTTTAATTTAAACAAAACCAAGTCGCAGTTGGAATCATGTGTGCTCTTAATGTTAGAGTCACGAAGCAAATATATAAGTAAAGAAATAACAAAGACATAGAGAATTTAGCTTTAAGTCTATTTCAGGGAGCTTAGACAAATAGTTAAATCTCCGACTCATCAGATGCGAATGATGAATTTTTTTATTACTTTAAAGGTATTTGAAAAACAGATTTTTATTTGTATATTTTTCAATTTTTTAGAATTTTACGGTCCTATGAAATGAATTCCAATGAAATCTTTGAGTTGCAAAAAAAGAACAAATTTTATGTTGTGTTTCACGTCCCGCCACAAAAAAATGATTTGACTATTGTCTAGCTCCCTGAAATAGACTCAATGCTAAATCTCTAAGTCTTTTGTTTATTTCTTTACTTATATATAATCTTTACTTATATATAATATATATATATATATATATATATATAATATATATATATTATATATTATACTTAGAAATTGAGGAATGAAAGAACAAAACTCAGACCAAAAATGTGTAGTAATTTCGCATGGAGTTAATGAACTCGGCTTCGTCAGAATTTATTGAATTAACAGGTCATCCAAGAAGAAGAAGCGGGTAGGTGGGTAACTTTGTGGTGAGGGAAAGATTTTGATTGGTTATAGGGGAATCTTTGGAGGATGGGAAGGAATCAGATGGGAAGTGAGTTGGGGGAGGTAGGTAGAAAATGAATAGAGAAAGATCCTGATAGGGGAGGGGAGTATAAAACACTTGTATGATCCTGGTAATTCAATAATAACATAAATATATATATATATTATATATATATAATATGGAGAAAAGTGACAAACACGGGATGTTGTGGAACTTGTGTTTATTGTCGACGGTGCACGTTTCGGTCTCTTTTATTAACAATCTCAGGACTTGAATATAGTTCTTACTCCAATGATGGAAATCTCAAAATGCTGAAAGCGGAAGGTCGTCAGTAGGGGAAGTATAGTTGGGGGTGGTTAATGGATTCTTCTTTCTTGGATGGGGAGTGCCGAAATGGTCAATGGTGGTACCACAGGTGTTAGATTCTCCACATACTGTCGATTAACCTCCTCACATTTCTACATATATATATATTATATATATATAATATATAATATATATATATATATGAGGACAGAGGATTGGAATGAATCCGACCGAATGTGGTAGAAATATAAGGTCTGAAAGAACAAAATTCAGACAAAATAGCCTTCGTTTAAGGAAATTCAATCTTTTAAAGTGTTATCTCTGTTACTGCTTATTTACTTGGTAAAAAGCAGAATATCGGATGCGTCGGTGGTGATGGGGGCAATTTGAATTCTAGTCATATTTTATTCGTTTCTTTTAAAATGACGAGTTTTGTTGTTTTAAATATTGAAATTGATAATTTTTTCTAAGGAGGGGTTTTCGGTCTTTTATGATATTTCCTCAATAAATAAATAAATAAGAAAGAAAGAATAAATTGGTAAAGAAAGAGAGAAAGAAAGAAAGAATTGGTAAAAAAGAAAGAAGAAGAAAGAAAGAAAGAAGGATAGAAGAAAAAGAAAGAAGAAAGAAGAAAATAGAAAAAAGAAAGGAAGAAAAAAAATGCCCAGATGGAGAGAGTGCAGAAATTGGTAAGCAAGAAAGAAAAAGAAAGAAAAAAAGAAAGAAAGAAAGAAGAAAGAACTGCCAGATGGAGAGAGTGGCGAAATTAGTAACAAAGAAAGAAAAAAGAAGAAGAGAGAAACAAAGAAAGAAAGAAAGAAAGAAGGATAGAAAGAAAAAAGAAAGAAAGAAAGAAAGAAGAAATAGAAACAAGAAAGAAAGAAATAAAATTTCCAGATGGAGAGAGTGCAGAATTGGTACAAGAAAGAAAAAAGAAAGAAAAAAGAAAGAAAGAAAGAAAGAAAAAGAAAGAAAGAAAAAAGAAAGAAAGAAAGAAAGAAGAAAGAACTGCCAAGATGGAGAGAGTGGCGAAATTAGTAAAAAGAAAGAAAGAAAAGAAAGAAAGAGAGAAACAAAGAAAGAAAGAAAGAAAGAAGGATAGAAAGAAAAGAAAGAAAGAAAGAAAGAAGAAATAGAAAGAAAGAAAGAAATAAATTTCCCAGATGGAGAGAGTGCAGAAATTGGTAAGAAGAAAAGAAAAAAGAAAGAAAAGAAAAGAAAGAAAGAAAGAAAAAAAGAAAGAAAGAAAAAAGAAGAAAGAAAGAACTGCCAAGATGGAGAGAGTGGCGAAATTAGTAAAGAAAGAAAAAGAAAAGAAAGAAAGAAAGAAGAAGGAATAGAAAGAAACAAGAAAGAAAGAAAGAAGAAGAAAATAGAAAAAAGAAAGAATAAAAAAAATGCCCAGATGGAGAGAGTGCAGAAATTGGTAAGCAAGAAAGAAAGAAAGAAAGAAAGAAAAAGAAAGAAAGAAAGAAAGAACTGCCAAGATGGAGAGAGTGGCGAAATTAGTAAAGAAAGAAAGAAAGAAAGAGAGAAAGAAAGAAAGAAAGAAAGAAAGAAGAAAAAGAAATAAAGAAATAAAGAAAGAATAAATTGGCAAAGAAAGAAACAAAGAAAGAGAGAAAGAAGGATAGAAAGAAACAAGAAAGAAAGAAAGAAAGAAGAAAATAGAAAAAAGAAAGAAATAAAAAAAATGCCCAGATGGAGAGAGTGCAGAAATTGGTAAGCAAAGAAAGAAAGAAAGAAAGAAAGAAAAAAGAAAGAAAGAAAGAAAGAAAGAAAGAAAAAAGAAAGAAAGAAAGAAAGAACTGCCAAGATGGAGAGAGTGGCGAAATTAGTAAAGAAAGAAAGAAAGAAAGAAAGAAAGAAAGAAGGATAGAAAAAAAAGAAATAAAGAAATAAAGACAGAATAAATGGCAAAGAAAGAAACAAAGAAAGAAAGAAAAAAAGACAGAAACAAAGATAGAAAGAAAGAATGAAAGAAAGAGAGAAAGAAAGAAGGAAAGAATGAAAGAAAAGAAAGAAAGAAAGAAAGAAAGAAAAAAGGAAGTAAGATATCTAGTTCTTGGTATCAGTATTCCTTATATCAACTTACGCTGTTTGAGGGAGTTTTATATTTTCAAAAAAAGTGAAAAATGAACCTAGCCTAATATACATCCCATTTAGGGGTATACAAACAAAAGAGCCAATATATATATTTACCAACTCCTCCGCACGAGCAGGATGTGACACAAGGTCAATTTCTTAAGCGGAGTTCAACAGGTTTGAATTCAGAGATTTCCTTTTCTAGACCGGTTGCCTATCCAAGGTTAAAGAGCCCAGTCTGCCCTACTATTTATCTATAGCTGGAGGGAGTGTATGATTCATACCTTTTCCAATGGTATTAGCGTTAAGTGAAATGCAATTACCAAGTCCAGGATTTGAACTCGGGCCAACGAGCCTATATCCCAACAAGATGTGGTATATTAACCCAGAATAAGAGCAATTTATTCATTATTATTTTAGATATATTCATATATTTATATTTTAATATATTTAACAACCAAAGAATATATTATATCATTATATATATTATTGAATATATGTATAATAATTATATATATATAATATATATATATTATATATATATATATGACAATTATATATATATATATATATAATTATATATATATATATATATATATAAATTATTATAATATAATATATATATATATATATTAGATTATATATATCAATAAATATATGGATTATTATATTATATATATAATATATATATATATTATATTAATTATATATAGAGTATAAATTTAAATTATATATATATATATATATATATATATATATATATATATTATGGAGAAAGGTAGACAAACACGGGATGTTGTAGAAAATGGATGTTTATTGTGGTACATTTTCTACAACATCCCGTGTTTGTCTACCTTTCTCTACATACTGTCGGACAATCTCCTCATATTTCTCCAATATATATACATATATATATATATATAATATATATAATATATATATATATAATTATATTTGATAATTATGTATATATTTATATATAATTATTGAATAGTTATATATATATCATATATATTTACCAACCAAAGAATATATATTATTTATATTCATATTTTAATATATTCATATTTTCGATATATTCAATATAATCATTATTATTTAAAAAAACATGAAGAAAGAACTTACCCTCATATATATCCCATTTAGGGGTATATATCTTCAAATAAAAGGCCGCCCTGTCGGTGGGGCGTTAGAATGCACCGACTGCACCTCTGCAGAGGGGTAAGACTCCCCCAATGGGGCCACCTGTTGGCCGTAGGTGGCGACCCGTGATGCTTAAGGATAGAGCCCAGGTGGATGAGCAGTTCATGACATGCAATACTCCACTTTGGCCCTATCTTGGGCTAGATAGGCGGTCGGAGAGGCCCCTTCCGATCAATCGGCTGGTCACGTCAAGCCGTAGCACCTATATGATTTTCCCAACCCTATTGTCCTTATGGCAAGCCCCAACCCCTTTTTATCATATGGGTCTTAGAAGGCGGTGGCTGCGCGTCTACATGTCCTGGGAATGACGTTAAACTCTATCTGATAGTGAGGTTCAAGTTTTGGAGGTTTTGGGAATGTGGAGCACCCCTTCATCACCATTGCTCCCTGGTCCACTCTGACCCGGAGTGGTAGTACCTGTTAGGGTCCCATCTATGGGTTAAATAGAAAAATGTATTTATAAAAAAATTGTACTATCCATTAAGAATTGATTTATTTCAAAACTTTATCGGCATTAAATGACCCACTGAGGTTGATATGCCGTAAAACAAAACAAAACAAAACAAAATCAAACAAAAGGGCCAAAATACGAAATGAAACATCAAGATGGAGGATATTGACCCAGAATAAGAGGAAAGTAACAGCAAGGCCATAATTATAGACCCTGACTCTGGCTGCAACAATCATTGTCAGTTCCGACATTTTATTCTGTGTTTGTAGTTATTTAGTTTAATTTAAAATGTCCATTCTGTCTTTGCAATGTATTGCTTTTGGCAGCGTGCGCAATCCAGTAAATAAATTATGCTTTTGTTTCCGCAATTAGTTTCATGGTGAACATTGGCAAAATATATAGATAGATATATAGACCGACAATACATACTATAATCATATATATATATATATATATATATATATATAATATATATATATATATTATATATATATATATGTATATATATGTATGTGTGTGTGTGTGTGTGTGTGTGTGTGTAAAGTTTCCATATATATGTGTGTGTGTGCGTGTGTTTGTAAAGAATGAAGTATCCATGTATATATATATGATTAGTATCCATATATATATATATATATATATATAATATATATATATATATATATATAATATAAGAGAGTTTTAAAATTTGATTGAAGCATTTTGTATATATTGGTTTAGAGATTGATTTTGAAGGCTATGTTATGGCATTTCTAGTTAAATTTAACTAGAAATGCCATAACAAGACGACTTCAGTTTTAGTGATCTTCTGAAAAAGAGATTTTATCTCGAAAATTCAAGAATAAATTACAGGTTAACACACAACACCATTGTTACCTTACTATTTTTCTTTCACCTGCATTGTGATAGCCTTCAAAATCAACCTCCAAATAAGTATATATATATATATATATATATATATATATATATATATATATAAATATATAGAGAGAGAGACAGACAGACAGACAGACAGAGACAGGGACAGACAGACAGACTAATATATAGTTAAATAAATTGATAGAAATAAAATGGACATTCTGACTTTGCAATATATTGCTTTTTGCAATCCAGTAAATAAATTATAGTTTTGTGGTAAACTTATGTGTAGATATATAGACAAACAATATATATATATATATATATATATATATATATATCCATCACGTGGTCACCTCGGGTGGTGCAATGGAACAGATATATACAGGATGTTCAGGATAAATTTGACAGTTTCATAAGGAAAAAGAAAAAGTGCTTGGTAACTGCAAAATCTAATGGATTGTAAATAAATTCAACCGGCACGGAAATTACACTTATCTCAAGAAGATAACCGCCATTAGCGTCGATCACAGCCTCAATCCTGTTCCGGAACCTGGAGCAAGCTGATGTTACAGTTTCCATGGGAACGGTTTCAAAAACTACCTTAATTCTGTCGATTAACTGGGATTTTGTAGTACTGGCACGCCGATTGGTGTCTTTCTCAACAGCGCCACATACATAGTAATTCATGGGGTTAAGATCTGGGGAGTTCGGAGGCCAAATATTAGGACTGGTGTAGTCGTAAAAATTCGACGCCGACCATTTTTGACTTTTCCCAGAGGTGTGGCAGGGGGCTGCCATTGCCTATTATTGGCTACTGTTGATATCCAGGGATTGACTACAGTGTTTAGCAACTCCACGTAGGCATCTGAATCAAACCTGATACCCTCTCTGAAAAAAGCGGAGGAATTACATCACCCTCAGAGGACACACGTCCGAAAACCATCAGCAATTTAGTCTCCATGACACGAGGAGTGTCCTTTGGACTGTATTAAAGCCATTTGCTATTCTGCGTGTTGTGCTTTTGATCTTGGCAAACGTTTTTTTTCTCGTCGGAAAAGAACAAGATTGTTTGTGGTTCAGCAGGATGTTTCCCTTTACTCAGAAGTATCTTCCCCTTTGTCAGACGATTTTCACGGGTCTTTTCTAGGTGCAGTTGATATCTGCAACGCTTGTCTGAGTAGTAGCGAAAGTCTTCATTTAGTACAAGCTTCATGATAGTGGCTGAAACATTCAATTCACGTGACAAAGCCCGAATACCAATGCAAAGTTCCTCCAACACTTTTTTCTACAGATTTTCGAGGAATTCTGCTTAACGAACGCAATCAGATCGTCTGTTATGTTGCTTTCTTCTAGCCACAGTCTCGTAGTCTCCATTGCAATTCTCCAGTTCATGCCTGATTGTTTTTACAGTGTTCAAGGAGCATTGGGCAGCAGTTATAATCTTATTTTGATGGCCGGTGCAGATCATCATGATACAAGTTATTCTCTTCCATGATTCAGGAGGGCTCCAGTCATCCATTCTATCTGTCCTCACGTATATGAATGAAGAAGGGTCATTGGGCAGCAGTTATAATCTTATTTTGATGGCCGGTGCAGATCATCATGATACAAGTTATTCTCTTCCATGATTCAGGAGGGCTCCAGTCATCCATTCTATCTGTCCTCACGTATATGAATGAAGAAGGGTCATTGGGCAGCAGTTATAATCTTATTTTGATGGCCGGTGCAGATCATCATGATACAAGTTATTCTCTTCCATGATTCAGGAGGGCTCCAGTCATCCATTCTATCTGTCCTCACGTATATGAATGAAGAAGGGTCATTGGGCAGCAGTTATAATCTTATTTTGATGGCCGGTGCAGATCATCATGATACAAGTTATTCTCTTCCATGATTCAGGAGGGCTCCAGTCATCCATTCTATCTGTCCTCACGTATATGAATGAAGAAGGGTCATTGGGCAGCAGTTATAATCTTATTTTGATGGCCGGTGCAGATCATCATGATACAAGTTATTCTCTTCCATGATTCAGGAGGGCTCCAGTCATCCATTCTATCTGTCCTCACGTATATGAATGAAGAAGGGTCATTGGGCAGCAGTTTATATCTTATTTTGATGGCCGGTGCAGATCATCATGATACAAGTTATTCTCTTCCATGATTCAGGAGGGCTCCAGTCATCCATTCTATCTGTCCTCACGTATATGAATGAAGAAGGGTCCAAGCTTTTAAATGATTTGTAGTGTGCGTCAATACCTCCAACCAACGGAGAAAAATAACCAAATATAGGTATGTCAAATCTATCCCGAACACCCTGTGTATACACACTTACACACACACACACACACACACATATATATATATATATATATATATATATAATATATATATATATATATAGGCAGAGGGTTTCTGTATGTTTCATTGTCCCTATCTTTTGTCTGCAACAGATAAATATTATCAACAAATGAATCCTTACTGGAATCGAACGTACGACCAGGGGACATATAGGCAAATGATATACCAGCGCTTTTACGGCGTAAACAGTGTGCTAAATCAACCTAGAAATACCAAGTTAGACCGACCGCAAATAATTCTGTTTCTACGTCGCGAGTCGTAATTTCCTGTGCCTGCAGTACGTCCCGCGGCGAATTGGCTGACGTCACTTGCGAGAGATTCAAATGCTGTCTTATTTGCCTGATGCCCGTCGAGTCACACTTGAATGTCCAATTAAAGCGAGCCACTCATCCAGGGGGTCCTTAAGAATTAATCTGTCCCCGTTCAACTTTTAGAACCTGTGAAGGCGCTAAACTACGTCAACAACCCAGAAACACAAGTATACCATTTCTTTGGTTGGGCTGTTCGTTGGTTGGTTGACTGGTTGGTTGGTTGGATTTTACGGCTATCAACCTTTCAGTTATATTATGTGGAAGGAGGCGCGTGTTGTGAGGGTTAGAGTTGTAGGAAAGGGACACGACGAGGCGAGTTCAAAGTCGGGACGAGGCTGTTTGCATTTCACATAGCGCTAATACCCTTAAGAAAGGTACATACCCAACTACTCTCTCTCAAGTTATGGGGAAATCGTAGGACGGACTGGGCTCTTCCCCATCAGTAAATTCAAGGCATTAGAATCCACGAGAAAAAACAATAAAATTGATAACTTAAATTTTCACCAAGATACGTAAATTTATAATGGCTGAAAAATGGCATTTTGGGGGCACCTTTGAAGCCCCATATCTCCCCCAATTCTCAACAGAACTCAACCATCTTTTACTATGTGATACTCCTCATCAAACTCTATCATATTAGTTTGGTTCTTTATTTCTGAACGAAATTGGCCGTTTTGTCCACTCTCAGGGGAATTATCAGGCCTCAAAAGTCAGCTAAAACTCCGAATTGAGCACTTTTTTCACCATCAGTAAATTCACGGCATTAGAATCCATGAGAAAAAACAATAAAATCGATAACGTATATTTTTACTAAGATATGTAGACTTATAATGGCTGAAAAATGGCATTTTGGGGGCACCTTTGAAGCCCCATATCTCTCCCAATTCTCAACAGAACTCAACTATCTTTTACCTTGTCTAGGTAAGCAGTCTATGAGAAGGAAAGCTCTGAATTCAAAACAGTACACTCCACTTAATTGACCTTGAGCCACATCTTGATTGCTTAGAAGGGGTGGTATATATATATATAATATATATATATATATATATATATATATCAGTCATCCCAGACACGTGTTTAGAAGTGTACTTCTCATTAGTACAGCTCGACTTTTTAGCAGCTACCTCTACCCGGGATCGAAACCCGACAGAATTTTCGGCTGTCAAGTTCCTTACCGTTGCGGCCATCAGTCTGGGATGAACAATTAATTGATACATACTTACGGTGGGGGTATGTTTTTACAATCACCCGAAAACTCAACTCTGTAAATAGCGACAGGCGTGTAACGGCTTACGCTAAATGGTGAAATTTCAATTAATGCCCCCCCCAGTGCTCTATTATGGGAGTTGGGAGCAATATATATATATATATATATATATATATATATATTATATATATATATTGGTTAGGAGGTTGATTTAGAACGCTATCACAATGCAGTTTGGAATAAATAAAAATAATAATACGGTAACAATGTTGTTTTGTTTGACCTGTATTTTTTATTATTTCTTGAATTTTCGAGGTAATACCTCTTTATCAAAAGAATTGAACTGAAGCAGTACAGCTATGGCATTTCTTCTCAAATTAATTTTTTTTTGAAAATGACGTTATTTTTTAAATAACTGTATTCCCATGTGAGCGTGAATGCGTTTATTTTTTTTTTTTTTGTACGTGTGCGTATGTTGTAATGCGCGTGACATTGAAAATGCGTGTTGGTTGTGACGTTAAGACTGTATCATAGCTGTACTGCTTCAGTTCAATTCTTTTGATAAAGAGGTATTACCTCGAAAATTCAAGAAATAATTAAAAAAATACAGGTCAACACACAACACCATTGTTACCGTATTATTATTTATTATTTATTCCAAACTGCATTGTGATAGCCTTCTAAATCAACCTCCTAACCAATACATACACAATGCTTCAAGGAAATTATGAAACTCTCTTATATATATATATAATATATATATATATATATATATATATATATATATATATATATAATATATATATATTATATGGAAGACGTTTTTATTTTATTCATTCTAATTGGGTATTCATTGCTTTTTTAAAAAACACATTTTTAAACTCATTTTTCATCTACTTAATCCATAGATGGGACTCTTACAGGTACTTACACTCCGGTTCAGTATTGACCTGGGAGCAATGTCAATGACGGGGTACTTCTCACTGCCCGATTGGATTTTACGGCATGTCAACCCTCGGGTTTTATTGTGTGGAAGACGTTTTTGTTTTATTTCTTATTAGCTGCTTTTCTCGGATATGCTAAGTCATCCCCGTGTCGTGTGCTTACTTCTCTAGACCCTTGCTGCTCTGCCTTCGAAGGAAAACGAACCCCCGACCACGAAGGGTCTATTTAGGCAGACACTATGACGCAGCCTAGAATTGGCCCATCGAAAATAGAAATGCCTTTATTTCTGTCT
>CM042171.1:3999411-4006911 GCA_023376005.1 Doryteuthis pealeii | reverse complement strand
CACGAAAGGCGTACTGCCATTAACGAAAGACACAAAATAATCCCCTGAACAGTGACCCAGAATTATAAGAAACGGTGGTTACGATCTAAGGCCTCGCTAATCCGTATAGCATTAAATAACGCACGAAAGTCGTGCTGCCATTATCGAACGACACAAAAAACATCTTTTGCAAATTGTCCCAAAATTATAAGAAACAGATGTTGGCTACGAGTTAAGGCCTCGCTAATTCGGAAAGCTTTAAATAACGCACGAAAGTCGTGCTGCCATTAATGAAAGACACAAAAACATCCACTGAAAAGTGACCCAAAATTATAAGAAACGGATGTTGGTTACGATCTAAGGCCTCGCTAATCCGTATAGCATTAAATAACGCACGAAAGTCGTGCTGCCATTAACGAACGACACAAAAAACATCTTTTGCAAAGTGTCCCAAAATTATAAGAAACAGATTTTGGCTACGAGTTAAGGCCTCGCTAATTCGGAAAGCTTTAAATAACGCACGAAAGTCGTGCTGCCATTCACGAAAGACACAAAAACATCCACTGAAAAGTGTCCCCAAATTATAAGAAACAGATGTTGGCTACGAGTTAAGGCCTCGCTAATTCGGAAAGCTTTAAATAACGCACGAAAGTCGTGCTGCCATTAACGAAAGACACAGAAACATCTTTTGCAAAGTGTCCCAAAATTGTGAAGCCGTGTATAAAAATCCGGTTTTATTTTCCGTGTGCAGTCACGATTGTCGCGAGGTGTTATTTCCTGTTCATAGAAACATTGTTCTTGCGAAGACATCGAACCATTTTCAGAGCAACCTCTAATCTAATCTACCACCTTTCATCTCTCCCAAATGAGTTAAGCGCCTCGCTTTCATTACCACCCTTTTTTCCATCGGACTCCATTTTGTTTCCATCGTCTGATATCGCGGTTTCTTTATCGCAGGTAATTTGAGATCTTTCCGTGTGGCACAGCCGAGGATTACCGCCGGAATTGGTGACGGCTCCATCGGTCCGATCGCTAAAATCAAAGCCAAAACTGTCAAGATTTTTTGTGGATATACACTGAATGATACTCGGTGGGGGAGGCAAAGTTTAGAGTTTGAAAAGTATTGGACAACTTGTCGAATGTTAGCACAACTCGGTAACGATGAATAATAATAGAAACTTTTCACCACAATAAACTGAAGGACGAGAACAGAGTAAAGCAGAATATCAAAACGTGAGTATCAAAAACTGACTTATTTGCCAGAAAGCGCGTGGTGTAATGGTTAATGTCATGGGAAATGGACTCGTCGCCACGAGTTCAAATCCTGGACGCGATAACTGCATTTTCACTTAGCGGCATATCAACCTCAAAGGGTCATTTAATGCCGATAAAGATTTGAAATAAATGTATTCTTAATGGATAATCAAGATGTTTTTCTATTTAACCCATAGATGGGACCCTAACAGGTACTACCACTCCGGGTCAGAGTGGACCAAGGAGGAATGGTGATGAAAGGGTGCTCCACATTCCCCAAATCTCCAGAACTGAAACCTCACCATCAGATAGAGTTTAACGCCATTCTCAGGCAGGAAGACCATCAGCCACCGCCTTCTAGCACCCATATGATGGAATATGAAGCGCGTGGTGTAATGGTTTAAGTCATGGGAAATGGCATCGTCGCCACGAGTTCAAATCCTGGACGCGGTAACTGCATTTTCACTTAGCGCTAATACCCTTGGGAAAGGTATGAATCCTATTCTCCCTCCAGCTATGGATAAATAGTTGGGTAGGCCGGGCTCTTTAACCTTGGTTAGGCAACCGGTCTAGGAGAAGGAAAACTCTGAATTCAAACCTGTTGAACTCCTCTTAAGAAATTGAACTTGTGTCACATCTTGCTCGTGCGGAGAGTTGGTATATATATATATATATATATATATATATTATATATGCCAGTCCATATATATATATATATATATATATATATATGTGTGTGTGTGTGTGTGTGTGTGTGTGTGTGTGGTGTTTATTTGGACAGTATTTCTTTCATTTATACATGTAGAATTAGACAAAACATATATCTCCTGTCTAACGATTTTATTGGTGATCTTTTCAAGCTTTCTAACCAACATTTTTATATTTGGATGGAATTCGTGGATTAGTCGTCCGACAAGAATTGTCTGTACAGTTCAACAAAACTTGTATAAAAGAAAAAAATGCTGCCAAAATACACTTATATATATATATATATATATATATATATATATATATACTAAAAGTGATAAGACAAACAGGAATATTTCTTTTATGTTGTTTGCCTTTCTCAACTTGTTTCGACATTAGGTCATAATCAGGTGAAAATTTCTCATTGAAGAAATTGTTTTTAGAGACTTTTAAAAAATTAAAATAATTTGAAGTGTTTTGACAGTATTTAAATGGTTTAGTTTGGCATCCTTCCCTCTACGAGAGATGATGGCGTAGTGTCCAATTTGGGGTGGGGGATCTACGTGACCTGGGCGGGTTCATATGAACGAAGAGCTCTTGTCCAAGCAGCAAATCCCCCACTCCCCCCTGCGGCTGTGATGCAAGTGAAAAGTATAAAGACAGTCATCCAAATAATTGCTATATAATGTCTTCTTTATTCTAAAAGTATTTTAATGGCTGAATAATGCTGTCTCTCTCTATATATATATAATTACAAACTCACGTGAGGGGACTGAACGCTGACATCGGATTACTCATTTATTATAATTTTTTTACGGACGCTGCCGCTGTCAATAACAACAGAAACAAAAGATCCGGTGAACACGAACAACAGTTATTTGATGAAGGGTATCTAACGAACCCGAAAATTTATGATAAAACATAATAATAAAAAAATAAGTGAATCCAATACTCCATAACATCTAGTTCACTCATTTCTTTTTAGATGCTTCGTAATAACGCCCAACTTTTAAAAAAAACCCATATATATATATATATATATATATATATATATATATATATATATATATATATATATATAATACCTCACCCTAATTGTTCCAGTAAAAAAATGGAAGCCTTGTCAATAATTTTACGGGTATTTGCCGTGACTCTTTTTCTAACAGAATAACCTCTTAATATTCAAATTCTACACTGCCGTACATAATCAATAGGCTACCTATTAGTCATGTAAGATTTCCACAAATTTTAATCACACTCACACACAGACACGCCACACACTCACGCATATATATATATAGTATATATATATATATATATATATATATATATATATATATATATATATATATTTCCAACGCGTGGGAGCAGCCGAGTTAACATCACGGAATTAGCCGATTTAACATCACGGAAAAAAATTTCAAATATACGGCGTTCATCAACTTCTTAAACAACAGATGATTACAATATCGCCGTGGGATAAGAACTATAAAAAAAATCACCTAGTACTTTCAATAACTCTGAAGATGGAATTTTAGTTCCGAAAATATTTAGTTTTGAAAAAAAAAAAAAAGTTAAATAAATTCAACACATATTGCATTGTAAATTGCCTTCAAAATCTTTATATTACATATATTATATATATATATATGTGTGTGTGTGTGTGTGTGTGTGTGTGTGTGTGTAAGGTGTTAGGCAGATCAAATTGTTCATAAGTTACTAATTTATTTAACAAAGAACTAGAGACTATACTTAGTATCTAAATTCAGGCATCCAAATAATTTCTATATAAAGTCTTCTGATTAATTTACTTTATTCAAAACGTATTTTTAATTGCTGAACATTGCTTTTCGAGATATCTCTGCTTATTTTTAAAATGTATATAAATGGTAAATCACATACGACCTATTATGTATCTGAGTTTCGGCTCCCCACGGGAAACTCACAGTTACGGCAAAAGGATGCTGTGAGGTTATTCAATTAATTATTTTTGTGTTTAAACTATAATTGCACTAAAAGCACTTAAGACTTAAATATATTTTTTTATTTAAGAAAAAGAAAGTGAGTAGAAAATTTTGCTCATCATCGTATATATATATATATATATATATATATGGGAACAAATTTGTAAACTGGGATATAGATGTTTTCTCAGATAGCAGATGATTTTATTACTAACAGCGAATTTACGTTTGGGTAATAAAATCACTGGCATCTTTATAAGGCTTGTCATGTGGCCAAACATCTTATATATATAATATATATATATATATATATATTATATATATATATATATGTTGTGTGTGTGTGTGTGTGTGTGTGTGTGTATGTGTGTGTAAATATATATATATATAATATATATATTTTATATATATATATATGTGTGTGTGTGTGTGTGCGTGTGCGTGAGTGATCTCTATTTGTAAGAACATAACGCTGTTTGAATTTTGACGACTACAGATGTTACATAAAATTCTATCACCAAAACAAACATTTCCTCTCGTCTCGGTATCTAAGTGACCTCTACGGGACAGGATGGATGTGACACGAGTTCATTTCTTTTTAGCCAAATGTCCTTCCGCACACGAATTCACGGACAATGGCAGTGTTAAACATTGTTAGATATATATTGGCCTTTCCCCTTTCGAAGGTATATTTTACACGGAGGGGAGGTGCTGCCTCGGAGAACGGAACCCCGAAGGTAATATCTTCGATGTTTCGGCAGGAATTAAAGCTTGCCTATGTTCCTACCAGTCCGCTAAGGACAGGATGTGACACAAGGCCAATTTTTTCAGGCGGTGTCCGAACATAAATGTTTGACATTTCCGACATTTCCAACGACTCCATAAATGTTTGAAGGTGCGTGGTGTAATGGTTAGAGTCATAGGAAATGGACTCGTTGATCCAAGTTCAAATCCTGGGCGTGGCTGTTTACATCTCACATAGTTCTAATACACTTAGGAAAAGTATGAATCCATATATTCTCCCTACAGCTATGGGTAAATAGTAGGACAGACTGGGCTCTTTAACCTCGGATAAATAACCAGTCTAGGAGATGGAAAATTTTTTAAATATTTTAAAATCCGCTTAAGAAATTGATATTGTGTCGCATTCTGCTCGTTTGGAGGGGTTTGGTAAATATATAAGTGTTTGAAATTTGTTTATGACCGAGGACTGAATTGAAGAAATGGTATTTTTTGTGTATGTTTTTTTTGCCAGAAAATCTATATATTAATACGCTAGTTCCTTAATCTTTCGTCCGTTATAATATTGCACCATTAGGAGTCTTGCCCCTCTGTAGAGGTGCAGTCGGCTCATTCTACAGCCCCAGCCGACAGGGTTCGATAGGGGAGGATTCTTTTTTATGAACTCGGACTTTATTTCTACCTAAATTGAAAACACGGTAAATTAGAATAATGTTATTTAAATAAAAATAATATTTATCTAAAGTCTGTTAAATCGAACTTAATGGACCGAAATTCCATCATCGTATATCACCCACCCCCGACAGAAAAAAACATACCAAAATTTCAGTGTTGATATATCAATGAATAAAATATATAATGCACCGGTTATTTTATTTTAAAACTTTTACATTTTTTCATGTCAATTATTTTGAGCCACGTATCTTTGATGCGTAACACAGATTCTCAAATATACGTGGTTCAAAGTTAACTGAACTGAAAAAGTGTAAAAGTTTTTGAAAAAAAATATCTAATGCATTATATATGTTACTCATTGAAGCGCGTGGTGTAATGGTTAAAGTCATGGGAAATGGACTCGTCGCCCCGAGTTTAAATCCTGGACGTGGTAATTGCATTTCACTTAGCGCTAATACCCTTGGGAAAGGTATGAATCCAGCTCTCCCTCCAGCTATGGAAAATAGTAGGGCAGACTGGGCTCTTTAACCTTGGTTAGGCAACCGGCCTAGGAGAAGGAAAACTCTGAATTCAAACCTGTTGAACTCCTCTTAAGAAATTGACCTCGTGTCATACCCTGCTCGTGCGGAGGGGTTGGTAAATATATATATATTACTCATTTATATATCAAACTGAAATTTCATTATATTCAGGTAATTCCCTGATTTTGGTTTTTTTTTTCTTATAAAAAAATTATTATAAATATTTATAATAGTTAATTCACCACCTGAATACAGTTTATATTCATACCCAAGAGAAAAGTTCTTACCTGTCAACAGGGGGATAATGTCTGCATATTCTAAACCCAGCTGATAGGGCTGCACTCAGTGTGAATTGAATTCACTAATTATGGTCTGCTAGTCCAGATCAAAAAAAGTTATTCCCCCAACCCATTCATCACGGGTAGGATCTGACACAAGGTCAGAAATATGGAGCATCCATCAAATCATTGATTGATTGATTATATATGTCTAATATACTGATTTCAAATCTGAAGTTGTTTTTTTCCTTAATGCTCTAATTTTTTGCTATTGAGATATTTCAAAATATCAAAATTTCATCTACGTCTCACTGTTATCAGTGTCTATCAGAAGCAACATATGATTGGACTCTTATTAAATTAGCTAGTGAATAAAAAAAATGTTACATAGTCTAACTTTATTTGCAACACAATTTGAAACATATTCATCAATACAAAGGATAGAAAGAAAATGTTACATCATCATCATCATCATGTCGCGCTTTCATCGCGGATATCCATGACAATCTCTCTCCATCCGTCCCTATCGCTCATCATTCTCGGGAGGTCCTCTATGCAGCATCCTGCATCCGCACAGAGCTGATCAATGTACTTTTTTGCTGGTCAACCCACACTGGTTTGTCCAAGTGCTGGCTTCCACTGGAGGACGTCGCTTATGAGTTCGTCCTTGCTTCTCCAGCAGTGTCCGCGTGTCTTGTCCGTCTTACTCGGATGGTTTGGGTGATATGTGGCAGGTGCCCGTACAGCTGTTTTCTCGTAGGGTGTTGTTTCCATGTCTTGTTCAGATCACCCGCAGCATTCTTGTGCAGCCTCCCATCTAGTTTATTTCTCTAGTCGCTTAGTTAGGGTCCAGGGTGGTGCAGCCATACAGCAGTACTGATATGACAATGGCCTGGAAGAAAACCGTCCTTTAGCTTGTCTGTGAGGTTAGATTTCCATATGATCGATAGTTTTATTTATAGCGGCCCATGCCTTTCCTATACGTGCACTAACGTCATTTTTCTGTGGGAGGAGAATGTTTACTGCCTAAAGTATCTAAATTGTTCTACACAGAGTTTAGGAGTTTTGTCGGTCGATGGTTACAAAAATGTTCAACATATAGTCTACATTTACTTATGCAATACAGTCTGAAACGTATCTATCACTACAAAGAATAGAAAGAAATGTTACATGTATTTTAGGGGTGATATACACCTATAAGACTAAATTGGAATGCGCCCGAGACGTTTACTTAAGTAGCAGGGACAATTATGGGCTTGTATGAGGTAAGCCAATGCGAAGTCAGCTCAAATAACTCTATTTGTCGACGGGTAATTCTTCACTTTCCTCTTCTCTTCTCTGTACTGTAATTGTCCCTCTCTTCTTTTTTGTTAATTACATTTTCCTACATATTTGTTTACC
>CM042171.1:3993673-3999311 GCA_023376005.1 Doryteuthis pealeii | reverse complement strand
GATTCCATCATCTCCTTATATCTGTAAAGTGTTATTTCCTACAGTTACTGCTATTACTTGGATAAGAGCAGAAAATATCCGGTATGCCCATCCGGTGGGTGATCGGGCCGTGCGCAATTTGAATCTAGTCATATTATTCGTTTTTTCTTAAAATGAAAACGACGTAATATTCGTTGTCTTCACTTTAAATACATCTTTAAAATTGATAATTTTTTCCTTAAGGGAGCGTTTTGGTCTTTTATGGATATTTTCCTCAATAAATAAATAAATAAAAAAGAAAGAAAGAAAAGAATAAATTGGTTTAAAGAAAAGAGAGAAAGAAAGAAAGAATTGTAAAAAAAAGAAAGAACAAAAAAGGAAAAAAGAAAAAAGAAGGATAGAAAGAAAAAGAAAAGAAAGAAAGAAAGAAAGAATAGAAAAAAAAGAAAGAAAGAAAAAAATGCCCAGATGTAGAGAGTGCAGCAAATTGCGTAAGCAAAGAAAGAAAGAAAGAAAGAAAGAAAGAAAGAAAGAAAGAAAGAAAGAACTGCCAAGATGGAGAGAGTGGCGAAATTAGTAAACAAAGAAAGAAAGAAAGAGAGAAAGAAAGAAAGAAAGAAGGATAGAAAAAAAAGAAATAAAGAAAGAATAAATTGGTAAACTAAGAAAGAAAGAAAGAAAGAAAGAAAGAAAGAAAGACTAAATTGGCAAAGAAAGAAACAAACAAAGAAAGAAAAAAAGACAGAAACAAGGATAGAAAGAAAGAATGAAAGAAAGAGAGAAAGAAAGAAGGAAAGAAGGGAAGAAAAAGAAAGAAAGAAAGAAAGAAAGAAGAAAGAAAGAAAGAAAAAAAGGAAGTAAGATATCTAGTTCTTGGTATCAGTATTCATTATATCAACTTACGCTGTTTGAGAGAGTTTTATATTTTCAAAAAAAAGTGAAAAATGAACCTAGCCTAATATACATCCCATTTAGGGGTATACCTCTTCAAACAAAAGAGCCAATATATATATTTACCAACCCCTCCGCACGAGCAGGATGTGACACAAGGTCAATTTCTTAAGTTCAACAGGTTTGAATTCAGATATTTCCTTTTCTAGACCGGTTGCCTATCCAAGGTTAAAGAGCCCAGTCTGCCCTACTATTTATCTATAGCTGGAGGGAGTGTATGATTCATACCTTTTCCAATGGTATTAGCGTTAAGTGAAATGCAATTACCAAGTCCAGGATTTGAACTCGGGCCAACGAACCTATATCCCAACAAGATGTGGTATATTAACCCAGAATAAGAGCAATATATTTATATTATTTTAGATATATTCTAAATATTATATTTAATATATTTACCAACCAAAGAATATATATTATATCATTTATATATATTATTGAATATATGATAATAATTATATCTATATAAAATATATATAATATATATATATATATATATATATATGATAATTATATAAATTAAATTATATATAAATTATAGATATATAATTATATTAGATTATATATATAAATAAAAAATATGGAATTATATATATATATATATATAATATATTATTATAATGGAGAATTGTGAGTTTTTCTGTCTGTAAACGAAACTATTTACTACTCATGTCACAATTTCCTTAGTTATTAACGACACATTCTCCATGATTCTATTTCTATTTAAACCTCAATTAATAATAAAACTGTTTGACATTATTAATACTGTTGGCCTTACCTAAATACTAATACATGCAATTGTATTTATATATACAACAAAATACCAGTTTTCAGTGTAAACATAAAGCCTAATTTGCATATTGATAATAAAAAAACTGATTTTAATAAAAAATGTGCTTGGTATTATTGATTTCTAATTGTTTTGTTTTATCTTAATGAATATGAGTAAAAATCTCTTCAATAAATCCTAAAAGAAATTCATTAACAAGAAGAAATAACTGTTAATTTATTCTTTACTTCCTATTTTAACTAAATAGTTAAAAACTAGGAAAATTTAGCATTGAAAAACAGAAGTGATGAAAGAGTAAGTTTCAGTTGTCTCTATTTTCCGATATACCCCTCCGTTTCAAATCTTTTTATCTGAATTCTTAATTAGTTTCATTAGCCCTTTCTAATTTAATATGATATTTTATTACATTTAAACTTAAATACTTGCACCCGGAGGGTGCATATATTTGCTAGTATATATATATATAATATATATATATATATATATATATATATATATTATATTAAATAATATATAGAGTATACATTTTAAATTATATATATATATATATATATATATATATATATATGTATATATATATATGGGGAAAGGTAGACAAACATGGGATGTTGTAGAAAATGGATGTTTATTGTGGGTACATTTTCTACAACATCCCGTGTTTGTCTACCTTTCTCTACATACTGTGGGATAATCTCCTCATATTTCTCCCATATATATATATATATATATATATAATATATATATATATATATATACATATATATATATATATATATTTAATAATCATATATATATTTATATATAATTATTGAATAATTATATATATATATCATATATATATATATATATCATATATATTTACCAACCAAAGAATATATATTATCTATATTCATATTTTAATATATTCATATTTTAGATATATTCAATATAATCATTATTATTTTTAAAAATCATGAAGAATGAACCTGCCCTCATATACATCCAATTTAGGGGTATATATCTTCAAACAAAAGGGCCAAAATACGAAATGAAACATCAAGATGGAGGATATTGACCCACAATAATAGGAAAGTAACAGCAAGGCCATAATTATAGACCCTGACTCTGGTTGCAACAATCATTCTCAGTTCCGACATTTTATTCTGTGTTTGTAGTTATTTAGTTTAATTTAAAATGTCCATTCTGTCTTTGCAATGTATTGCTTTTGGCAGCGTGCGCAATCCAGTAAATAAATTACGCTTTTGTTTCCGCAATTAGTTTCATGGGGAACATTGGCAAAATATATAGATAGATATATAGACCGACAATACATACTAATAATTATATATTATTATATATATATATATATATATGTGTGTGTGTGTGTGTGTGTGTATGTGTGTGTGTGTGTGTGTGTGTGTTAAGTTTCCATATATATATATATATATGTGTATGTGTGTGTGCGTGTGTTTGTAAAGTATGAAGTATCCATATATATATTATTAGTATCCATATATATGTATATATATATATATATATATATAAGAGAGTTTTATAATTTACTTGAAGCATTTTGTATATATTGGTTAGGAAGTTGATTTTGAAGGCTATCACAATGCAGGTGAAAGAAAAAATGCTAAGGTAACAATGGTGTTGTGTGTTAACCTGTAATTTATTTTTGAATTTTCGCGAAAACAATCTCTTTTTCAGAAGATCACTGGAACTGAAGTCGTCTTGTTATGGCATTTCTAGTTAACTAGAAATGCCATAACAAGACGACTTCAGGTCCTGTGATCTTCTGAAAAAGAGATTGTTTTCGCGAAAATTCAAAAATAAATTACAGGTTAACACACAACACCATTGTTACCTTAGCATTTTTCTTTCACCTGCATTGTGATAGCCTTCAAAATCAACATCCAAACCAGTATATATATATAAATTTATATAAATTTATATATATATATATATATATATATATATATATATATATATATAAATTTATATAAATTTATATATATATATAGAGAGAGAGACAGAGAGAGAGAGACAGACAGACAGACAGACAGACAGACTAATAGATAGTTAGATAAATAGATAGAAATAAAATAGATATTCTGACTTTTCAATATATTGCTTTTGGCAACCTACGCAATCCAGTAAATAAATTATAGTTTCGTGGTAATGACATAAGTATGTCAAATTTATCCCGAACACCCTGTGTATACACACTTACACACACACACACATATATATATATATATATATATATATGTATATACATATATATATATATATATATATATATAGGCAGATGGTTTCTGTATGTTTCATTGTCCCTATCTTTTGTCTGCAAACAGATAAATATTATCAACAAGTGAATCCTTACTGGAATCGAACGTGCGACCAGGAGGCATATAGGCAACTGATATATCCTCTATACCAGCGCTTTTACGGCGTAAACAGTGTGCTAAATCAACCTAGAAATACCAAGTTAGACCGACCGCAAATAATTCTGTTTCTACGTCGCGAGTCGTAATTTCCTGTGCCTGCAGTACGTCCCGCGGCGAATTGGCTGACGTCACATGCGAGAGATTCAAATGCTGTCTTATTTGCCTGATACCCGTCGAGTCACACTTGAATGTCCAATTAAAGCGAGCCACTCATCCAGTGGGTCCTTAAGAATTAATCTGTCCCCGTTCAACTTTTAGAACCTGTGAAGGCGCTAAACTACGTCAACAACCCAGAAACACAAGTATACCACTTCTTTGGTTGGGCTGTTTGTTGGTTGGTTGACTGGTTGGTTGGTTGGTTGGTATTTACGGCTATCAACCTTTGAGTTATATTATGTGGAAGGAGGCGCGTGTTGTGAGGGTTAGAGTTGTAGGAAAAGGACACGACGAGGCGAGTTCAAAGTCGGGACGAGGCCGTTTGCATTTCACATAGCGCTAATACCCTTAGGAAAGGTACAGACCCAACTACGATCTCTCAAGTTATGGGAAAATCGTAGGACGGACTGGGCTCTTCCCCATCAGTAAATTCAAGGCATTAGAATCCACGAGAAAAAACAATAAAATCGATAACTTAAATTTTCACCAAGATACGTAAATTTATAATGGCGGAAAAATGGCATTTTGGGGGCACCTTTAAAGCCCCATATCTCCCCCAATTCTCAACAGAACTCAACCATCTTTTACTATGTGATACTCCTCATCAAACTCTATCATATTAGTTTGGTTCTTTATTTCTGAACGAAATTGGCCGTTTTGTCCACTCTCAGGGGGATTATCAGGCCTCAAAAGTCAGCTAAAACTCCGAATTGAGCACTTTTTTCACCATCAGTAAATTCAAGGCATTAGAATCCATGAGAAAAAATAATAAAATTGATAACGTAAATTTTTACTAAGATATGTAGACTTATAATGGCTGAAAAATGGCATTTTGGGGGCACCTTTGAAGCCCCATATCTCTCCCAATTCTCAACAGAACTCAAATATCTTTTACCTTGTCTAGGTAAGCAGTCTATGAGAAGGAAAGCTCTGAATTCAAAACAGTACACTCCACTTAATTGACCTTGAGCCACATCTTGATTGCTTAGAAGGGGTGGTATTATATATATATATATATATATATCAGTCATCCACAAACACGTGTTTAGAAGTGTACTTCTCATTAGTACAGCTCGACTTTTTAGCAGCTACCTCTACCCGGGATCGAAACCCGACAGAATTTTCGGCTGCCAAGTTCCTTACCGTTGCGGCCATCAGTGGCCATCAGTCTGGAATGAACAATTAATTGATACATACTTACGGTGGGGGTATGTTTTTACAATCACCCGAAAACTCAACTCTGTAAATAGCGACAGGCGTGTAACGGCTTACGCTAAATGGTGAAATTTCAATTAATGCCCCCCCCCCAGTGCTCTATTATGGGAGTTGGGAGCAA
>CM042171.1:3921173-3988673 GCA_023376005.1 Doryteuthis pealeii | reverse complement strand
TATATATATATATATATATATATATATATATATATATATATATATTCACAACAAAAGACTACGTCAGATTTTTGAAGCCTGTACAATTTCGCTTTTGCCGTCCCTTAATAATCGACATGGATTTTTTTTAACATATCACCGTTTCTAGCTAAAGTATTTTTAAATAACTACAAAATGCCAGACTTTATTTAATTATTTAGTTATCATTCCCACTTTGTCCCCTTTGTTCTCATAAAATCAGTCCATTAATACTTTTTCTTGTCTTTTGTTGAACGCATTTCTTCGAGTTACGTCACGCGTCATGACATCTTCGCGTGTGCGGTTCGCGACTCGTCTTTCAAGAATATAACACTGAACAAATACAGTTACACAACAAAAAAAAATTTATAAACATTTTTTTATCTCCTGTCATCTGTAAAACATCCATTAATTTGTCACCCCTTAATACATCCTGTATATCGGTTTAAATGTAAGGCCTCCTGGCAGGTAGGGTTCGAATCACGCACAAAGTACTATCCTGTCTATAACTCTGCTGATGAAACCTAATATGCTGAAATGTACATACAGAAATTGACTTTTTCTCGATTTGTTTACTCCTTACATTTAAATCGATATGCATGCCCAATTCATTTAATTATAACTAATTAATTCTTAAATTAGGTATGACTTTAATTAACCACATAATTTCCCAAAAATTGTTGGCCATCGCCATCTCAAACACTTCATATATATATATATATATATATATATATATATATATATATATATATATATACGTGTGTGTGTGTGTGTGTGTGTGTGTGTGTGTGATACATTCCAGTGATGAGAAATTGAAATCTGTACTGAAGAAGTGGCTCACAGATCAGTCAACAGAATTTTACGCGGCAGGGATACATGCTCTCATTCAAAGGTAGAGCATTGCTATTGAGAGAAACAGTGACTATTTGAAGAAGTAGAAATGTGATCTACAGAGGACCAGCTTCATTGTGATGTATGATACATGTTCGTGTGTTGGTAATTATACCTGTCCTAAACAAAATGGTTTAATTTTTTACTCATCCTCTTGATACCTTTCTTACCAGTTTGTGCGGATTAGTAGATTAGTTTGTTTTGTTTTACGGTATATCAACCTCAGTGGGTCATTTAATGCCTATAAAGTTTTGAAATAAATCAATTCTTAATGGATAATACAATTTTTTATAAATACATTTTTCTATTTAACCCATAGATGGGACCCTAACAGGTACTACCACTCCGGATCAGAGGAGAGGACCAGGGAGCAATGGTGATGAAGGGGTGCTCCACATTCCCCAAACCTCCAAAACTGGAACCTCACCATCAGATTGAGTTTAACCTCATTCCCAGGACATGTAGACCCGCAGCCACCGCCTTCTAGCACCCATATGATCAAAAGGGGTTGGGGCTTGCCATAACGGCAATAGGGTTGGGAAAATCATATAGGTGCTAGGGCTTGACATGACCAGCCGATTGATCGGAGGGGGCCTCTGTGACCGCCCGTCTAGCCCAAGATAGGGCCAAAGTGGAGTATTGCATGTCATGAACTGCTCATCCACCTGGGCTCTATCCTTAAGCATCACGGGTCACCACCCACGGCCAACAGGCGGCCCCATTGGAGGAGTCTTACCCATCTGCAGAGGTGCAGTCGGTGCATTCTATGGATTAAATAGAAAAGTATGGGTTTGAAAAATTGTTTGAATATTTTTTCTTGTGAACATTGTTCTTTAATTACAGTGGCAATTCTCTTTTTATGACAAACTTTTTTTTTTTTCAAATCTGACCAAAAGATTTCATACAATCCTAGGTGATCAGAATTTGCTTACTTTTATCATTCACCCCCACCCCCACACACACATACATTTCCACCAAAATATTGCTACAAATCTTCCCAAACTTTGTTGGCATTAAATGACCCACTGAGGTTGATATGCTGTAAAACAAAACAGATTTTTCTAGTTTCACTTTTCTTTTCTTCATCCTTTCTATATCTAATCTTAGACATGTCTTAGATATTTTTTTATGTCACCTTCTAATAACACTTTTTATTTCAATATAAATGGATGTTTTAAAAGGCTTTTTGTTTTTTCTCGTAACTTTTTTTTCTTTTGAAAATGAAAGATTAGCTTGAATTAGAACATCAAAACAAGACAATTTCTCTGAATGTTTGAGATGACGCTTGAAGATTGGTATTATCTGCGTTATTCGGACTATTGTCCCCATCTTCATTGTTATTTGTACAACGTTTCGGCCGATATACCCTCCGGCCTTCTTCAGGTATTTCTTGTCGGACTCGGGAACCTTCTCGGTCCCGGGAACCTTCTTTTCGAAAGCAGTTAGAAAAATAATTAATTAACACAACTCCTACCCCAGCTATGGTTAGCGGAATGAGAACAGAATACCCCCGTGGAATAAATAAAGGGTTAGGTTCAAAGTTCCATGATGGCTCCCGATTACGACAAGAAAGTTCCCGAGTTCGAAAAGAAGGTTCCCGAGTCCGAGAAGGTTCCCGAGTCCGACAAGAAATACCTGAAGAAGGCCGAAGGGTATTTCGGCCGAAACGTTGTACAAATAACAATGAAGATGGGGACAATAGTCCGAATAACGCAGATAATACTAAGACATTTTAAAGTAAGGATTTTTATTTTAATAATTTTTAAATATTTTGTGATTGTTTGTTCCAGTTCAACAGACAATGATTTAAAAGAAAATTTTGTGTATTTCAGAAAAACTTATTTGTGTGTAGTTAAATGAGTTTAAATAAGAAAAAATGAATACAAATCAAGAATGAATAAAACAAGACGTGTTCGGCATAAAATAACCCAAGAATAGTTGACATGCCGTCTAAACCGATTTGTGGGGAAAAGCATTAGAAATTGTTGGAATATTTGGATATAAGGCGTGTGACAGATGCCTACTCCTAAATATAGACTCGTTGAATACCACGTGACCACCGAGGGCATTCCTATTGCCCAATCACTGGCAGTGCTGCTGCTGATGTTGGTGTATTTATAGAGGTCTGATTCTTAACCTTGGCTCATTGCTATTTGGATCATCTTGGACGACGGACTTACAAAGAATACTATAACACCGGATTCTTATTGGCTTGCTTACTTACTTACTACATCTGAAACTAAGGATGCCGACCAGATACTTAACAGAAATAAAGATGAGTGGTATTTTTTTTTGTAACCACGTATCTGTCTTTTCCTTCCTGATACGGACAGCATTGTCGTCTTTTGTCACTTCATCATTTTCATCAGCTGTCTTTGCCAAATTTGGAGAAACCCAACATATAACATATTTTTGTGATAGATATTATCATATTTTATTACTGTTTTGTTTTTTACTATTTTGACTTTTATGGCTTTATATCAAAACATTAGGCATCTATATGTCAGTTCCATCACTAAACCACATGATGCCAATGTGGAAATGAAAATATACCTGATAGTAAATATGTATTACGTAGCTTATATATATATATATATATATATATATATATATATACATATATATATATATATATATATTTTTTTTTTTTTTTTTTTTTTTGAAGGCGTAATAATGCACATTTATGTTTAAAAAACATATCTATTTCTTTTTTTTTCTTTTTAGGACTCAAAAAAAAAAAAAAAAGAAAAAAAAAGAAATATGTTTTTTAAACATAAATGTGCATTATTACGCCTTCAAAATATATTATATAGTAAATATGTATTACGTAGCTTATATATATATATATATATAATATATTTTTGAAGGCGTAATAATGCACATTTATGTTTAAAAACATATTTCTTTTTTTTTTTTCTTTTTTTTTTTTTGAGTCCTAAAAATAAAAAAAAAAGAAATAAATATGTTTTTTAAACATAAATGTGCATTATTACGCCTTCAAAAATATATTATTACATTTTAATTAATGCTTCGAACTCACTATCTTATTATAATGGAGATTATGTGTTTGTTTTTCTGTAACCGAAACTATATCACTACTCCAGTCACTATCCATTTAGTTATTATATATAACATTCTCGATGAATCATTTTTATTTAAGCCTTAATTATCAATAAAACTGTTTTTCATTATTAATACTGCTGGCCATATCTACGTACTAATAACATTCAATTGTATTTATATATACAACAAATAGCGGTTTACAGTGTGAACGGGAAGGCTAATTTGCATATTGATATTTAAAATTTGATTTTAATAAATATCTGCTTGGTATTGTTGATTTATAATCATTTGATTTTATCTTAATGAATATGAGTAAAAATCTCGAAGATAAATCTTAAAAGAAATTAATTAACAAAAAGAAATAACTGTAATTTTATTCTTTACTTCCTAATTTAACTAAATAGTTAAATTAGAAAAGTTTAGCAATGAATGACGGGGGCGATGGTAGAGGAAGCTACAGCTGTTATATTTTATATTATTATATAATATAATATATTATGACATTAATACTTGCACCCGGAGGGTGCATATATTTGCTAGTAAAAATAATGATTTAAAAAATCTTTATTTCAATATATATATATATATATATATATACATATATATATATATATATTATATAGCTACGTAATACATATTTACTATCAGGTATATTTTCATATGTTGCTCTTGAAAAAGGTCGAAACAGATTCTGTCAGCAAACTAATAACATCATTTGTTTTTTCTAAAAATGTAAATTCATATATATATATATATATATATATATATATATATATAATATATATATATTATATATATAAGGCATGCCCACACACACAAAAAATTTTTTACTAAACGCACGGATTAGTAAAACTCACCATCCACCCTAAAATATGAGATTACAAAATTTTACAAAATTTTACATGATTTTACCATCTGGAAATTTGAATATGCATAAGTTTCTTTACATATGGTTTTTTGGTTATATATTTTTCCGAAAAAAATGTGTTTTTTATAAACAATCAAAGGGAGATAAATTTGTGATCCTATATATTTTTGGATTTATATTTTTTTAAATTTATATTCTCGGATTTATCAGCGTCCATGAACACAACCAAAATATTGCAGTCATTCACAAAAACATAACCGCAAAAAAATGATTTTGCAGACACACCAGAGGGATTAAAGGTATCCTGACAAAAAGCTTGAAACCTTAGGTAGATGCCTACTAAAACTTTTGTATAAACAGTTATATATATATATATATATATATATATATATAATATATATAATATATATATGTATGTGTGTGTGTGTGTGTGTGTGTGTGTGTGTGTGTGTGGTTGGCATTCTTCCGTCTACTAAAGACGATGGCGTAGTGTCCATTTTATTATCTACAACTGCGTGAGTGGCTGAACAGACCAATTTTAGAATAGCATGTCTCTGGAGCAGTGACTGCAATCAAACACGATGCTTTCTGGAGTTGCTGTTGTCTCTCCTTCCTTTTGGCTCTCTTTTCTGCAGCGGCTTCTTTCCTCTCTTTTTCACTCCTTTTCGTTCCTTGTTTGAGGAGGAGTCGCCCGGTTGCACGGTCTTCTGCACAAGCCTCCCATGTGTGGATGTTGATGTGGCATGTCTTCTAAAGCGCAGGCGTGGTCTCCCTACTGGTCGGGTGCCCTCTGCTAATTCGCTATACAGTAATCTTTGGGGATGCGGTCTTTGTCCATCTTCCTGACGTGCCCAAGCCAACGCAGGCGTCTCTTGCAGATGATATATATATATATATAATATAATATATATATATATATATAATATGAAGAGAAGTGGAAGTAAATCCGAAAATGATATATATATATATATATATATATATATATATATATATATATATATGAAGAGAAGTGGAAGTAAATCCGACATTATGTAATGTTGTAAAAATTGAAAAGATATTAACGAATGATGTTGATTAAGCCTACGCTACAGTGTTTCGGTCTGTTTCGAATGACTTTCATCAGGGCTTTCCATTCATTAAAAATTAATTTCCAAGAATTTCGGTATAAATTTATCACGTAGTTTAAATTAGGACGCCGGCGTTAGTCAGCTATTTTAAGCATGACTTTACTTCCTCTCATTTGAGAATCAACAAAAACAGCCACACAACAAAAACAGAGGCTTGCAGTCTTTTGTTAACATCAATAATTTATTTTTTCCTTAAACCAACAATAGCCCTGATGAAGGTCTATCGAAAAAGACCGAAACACTCCATCGTATGCTTAATAAACATCATTCGTTAATGACACTTGTGTTTTCTTTTTCAATTTTTCCAACATTACAACACACACACACACACACACAAATATATATATATATATATATATATATATATATATATATATACATAAACATACAACACGAGAATATAGTTATATAAAAATACCATCATTTAAAAAAATTCATTTATAAAGAAATGCCATAACTAGACTGCTTCAGTTCCAGTGATCTTTTGAAAAAGAGATTTTATCTCGAAAATTCAAGAATTAAATACAAGTTAACACACAACATCATTGTTACCGTATTATTATTTTTTCTTTACACCTGCATTGTGATAGCCTTCTAAATCAACCTCCTAACCAATATATACACAATGCTTCAAGCAAATTATAAAACTCTTATACATATATATATATATCAATGATTGGCTGTAGAATTGGCCATTCAGATATAAAGAGTTCGAGGATCGCGTTGACGTATTTTAAACGTTTTTATTGGCGTTGCACAAGGGTGGCGTGTTGGAGTTTGATCGTCTCCAACTAGGTCTGACAGGCTGAGGGGGGTATTATGTTGAAAGACCCGAAACCCCCCTATAAAGCAAGCCAATAACATAACTGACGACGCCATCCTGTGCTTAATCTAGAGTATTTCAAACATATATATATATATATATATATATTCTATATGTGTGTGTGTGTGTGTGTTGTGTGTGTGTGTTACTAGTTCGATACCGACCCTCACCAACTCACCGTATGAGTAACACAATGGAAATGCATGTTACAGGACAACCGGACGAGCTGTCAAACAAATGGAGAACACTCCGATCTGCTTAATTATGAGATTACACTGGATATTCCAGCAAGAAGCTGATTGTAGTTTCAATGTGTTTGAAAGGTTGCTGTTAACGCGGGAATATGTCAGAGTTTGGACCAGGAAGGTCCCAGGAATCCTGACGCAAATACGGAAATACCACTGAGTCTTTCAGCACCTTCGGAACAATACCGTTTCTGAATGTGACAGTTTCCTATGATGCAGCGTCACAGGTGACCAGAGAAATGGTCAACAGAAACAGTCGGAACCAAGATGACATTTCAAAGACTGGTTCATATTTTCAGTAGCCAAGTGTTCGGACTCTCTCATTGCTCACTGGCGATAGAAATAGCCAGACGTCATAACTGTGTTGGGAAAATAGCTTTTTTTAAATACCTACGAGCAAAAAAAAAAAAAAAAAAAAAAAAAAAAAGTAGAAATAAAAAAAAACCGGCTGGTGTACAAATTATTTTTTGAATGTTATTGCCTAGGCGGGGAGGGGGGTTAAGAATTCAATGTCTGAGGTTGTTGGAATATTTTGTATATATATATATATTTACCAACCCCTCCACACGAGCCGGATGTGACACAAGGTCAATTTCTTAAGTAGAGTTCAACAGGTTTGAATTCAATATCTTCCTTCTGCCTGACAATGCTCGACCACACACAAGCATCAGGACAAGGGAGAAAATAATCTCATTCGTGTAGACAACTTTACCGCATCCTCCATACTCACCAGATATAGCGCCTTCATACTATCACGCCTTCGACTCTATTAAAGAGGGTTTTATAGTTTTTTTAAAAATTCCAGTGACGAAGAATTGAAATCTGTAGAAATGGCTCTAATAATAGTCAACAGAATTTTACGGGGCAGGGATATATGCTCTCATTTGAAAGTGGAACATTGATATTGATATAAACGGTGATTATGTGGAGAAGTAGGGATGTTATCTACAGGGGACCAGCTTATTTTTGGTGTATTATACCTGTTCTAAACAAAATGGCATTACTTTTTGAGTCACCCTCATATATATATATATAATTAAAAGTAAAGTAAAGTCGTCAGAGTGGCCTAAAGTCGGTATCAGCCAATCAACAAGGGAGTCTATCCCCTTTTCACTAGCGCTAGACCAAAGTGGTTTGTTTTTGCGTCTTACTTTACCACACAGATCCTTGTGCTACTCATATGCTGAGTTGGTGAGGGCCAGTATCGAACTAGGAACCTTGTGGTTTCTAGCCGCGCGCTCTACTGACTGAGCTAAATGCAATTACAATCATACAATAAATGTGATTCCGTAACATTTACGCAAAAACCCAGATACACGCAACACACACACACACACACAGACACACACACAAACACACACACACACACACACATATATATATATATATATATATATATATATATAAAAAAGAAGGTCCGCAAAATGTATTATGTTTTCAGAAAACATTTTTTAATTTTTTTTATCTTACATATGCAACACGTGTTTCAGACCTTCTGGTATCTTCTTCAGAATTAATTTTCATATTATTGATCAAAGCCTGAAGAAGATACCAGAATATCTGAAACACGTGTTGCATATGTAAGATAAAAAGAATAAACATTTTTTTTTCTGAAAACATAATACATTTTGCGGACCTTCTTTTTATAAAATATTGAATTTTCTCCCGTTGGAACCAGAACAACATATATATATATATATATATATATAATATATTATATATAATATATATATATATGAAGATAGGATGGATGTAGTAGAATCCGACAGTATGACGTAGGTAAAAGGATAGTGAACAAGAAATGATAACTCAAAACAAATCTAAATCGGACGAAATATTTCAAAACTTAGATTTGTTTTGAGTTATCATTTCTTGTTCACTATCCTTTTACCTACCTTATATATATACTAGCAAATATATGCACCCTCCGGGTGCAAGTATTTTAGTTAAATTTTATAATAAAATATCATATCAAATTAGAAAAGCTAATGTAACTGAATAAGAATGTAGATAAAAAGATTTTGAACAGAGGGGGTATGATTGAAAAATAGAACAACTTTGAAACTAACTCTTCCATCATTTTCCGTTACTCCCGTCTTTCATTGCTAAATTTTCCTAATTAAACTGTTTAGTTAAAATAGGAAGTAAAGAAAAATATTACAGTTATTTCTTCTTGTTAAGGGATTTCTTTTAAGATTTATCCCCAAGATTTTTGCTCATATTCAATAAGATAAAACCAAATAATTAGAAATCAATAATACTAAGTATATATTTATTAAAATCAATTTTTAAAGATCAATATGCAAATTAGCCTTCCCATTCACACTGTAAACCTCTATTTTGTTGTATATAAATACAATTGCATGTTATTAGTATGTAGATATGGTCAACAGAGTAAGTAATGTAAAACAATTTTATTAATAACTGAGGTTTAAATAAAAATAAAATCATGGAGAATATGATGTAAATAACGAAAGGAATTGTGACTTGTATAGTAATATAGTTTCGGTTACAGACAGACAAACCCACAATCTCCATTATAATAAGATATATATATATATATATACGAGAGTGATTCAGAAATAATGTCATTTTGCTAATGAGAGACGGTTTCTTAAGACTGCTTAGAGGAAGAACAGGTCAACAGACAAGGATTATATAATTTTCTACTTCAAGACATGATCAATTCTGATAAAACTCTTACTTTGAGGACGGATCAACAGCTTTGAGGACAGAGCAAAAGAGAAGGATTAAAACTGATACTACATATATCTACTTCAAGAAAGATCAAACTTTATGCTACAAAGAATCTCCACTGTAAAAAAATGATTAAAAGAATCGTTATAAATTGACTTGTCCTTTTTTTCCAACTGAATATTTTTTGTTATGTTACTCTCTTTTTGATGACGTAATGTATTATACTAAATGATGTTAGTTAGAATGTGAGGCTTCCCTTATTTGTATAGAATTAAATAAGGAAGGAAAGTCGTGCTGCCATTAACGAAAGACACAAAAACATCCCCTGAAAAGTGACCAAAAATATAAGAAACTGATTTTGGCTTCGAGTTAAGGCCTCGCTAATTCGTATTGCATTAAATAACGCACGAAAGTCGTGCTGTCATTAATGAAAGACACAAAAACAACCGGTGAAAAGTGTCCCAAAATTTTAAGAAAAGGATATTGGCTACGAGTTAGGTCCTCGCTAATTTGTATAGAATTAAATAACCCACGAAAGGCGTACTGCCATTAACGAAAGACACAAAATAATCCCCTGAACAGTGACCCAAAATTATAAGAAACGGATGTTGGTTACGATTTAAGGCTTCACTAATTCGGAAAGCTTTAAATAACGCACGAAAGTCGTGCTGCCATTAACGAACGACACAAAAATATATTTTGCTAAGTGTCCCAAAATTATAAGAAACAGATGTTGACTACGAGTTAAGACCTCGCTAATTCGTATTGCATTAAATAACGCACGAAAGTCGTGCTGCCATTCACGAAAGACAAAAAACATCCTCTGCAAAGTGTCCCAAAATTGTGAAGCCGTGTATAAAAATCCGGTTTTATTTTCCGTGTGCAGTCACGATTGTCGCGAGGTGTTATTTCCTGTTCATAGAAACATTGTTCTTGCGAAGACATCGAACCATTTTCAGAGCAACCTCTAATCTAATCTACCACCTTCATCTCTCCCAAATGAGTTAAGCGCCTCGCTTTCGTATTACCACCCTTTTTCCATCGGACTCCATTTTGTTTCCATCGTCTGATATCGCGGTTTTCTTTATCGCAGGTAATTTGAGATCTTTCCGTGTGGCACAGCCGAGGGATTACCGCCGGATGAAGGTGGTGACGGCTCCATCGGTCCGATCGCTAAAATCAAAGCCAAAACTGTCAAGATTTTTTTGTGGATATACACTGAATGATACTCGGTGGGGGAGGCAAAGTTTAGAGTTTGAAAAGTATTGGACAACTTGTCGAATGTTAGCACAACTCGGTAACGATGAATAATAATAGAAACTTTTCACCACAATAAACTGAAGGACGGGAACAGAGTAAAGCAGAATATCAAAACGTGAGTATCAAAAACTGACTTATTTGCCAGAAAGCGCGTGGTGTAATGGTTAATGTCATGGGAAATGGATTCGTCGCCCCGAGTTCAAATCCTGGACGCTGTAACTGCATTTTCACTTAGCGGCATATCAACCTCAAAGGGTCATTTAATGCCGATAAAGATTTGAAATAAATGTATTCTTAATGGATAATCAAGTTTGTTTTTCTATTTAACCCATAGATGGGACCCTAACAGGTACTACCACTCCGGGTCAGAGTGGACCAGGGAGGAATGGTGATGAAAGCGTGCTCCACATTCCCCAAATCTCCAGAACTGAAATCTCACCATCAGATAGAGTTTAACGCCATTCTCAGGCATGAAGACCATTAGCCACCGCCTTCTAGCACCCATATGATGAAATATCAAGCGCGTGGTGTTATGGTTAAAGTCATGGGAAATGGACTCGACGCCCCGAGTTCAAATCCTGGACGCGGTAACTGCATTTTCACTTAGGAAAGGTATGAATCCAATTCTCCCTCCAGCTATGGGTAGATACTAGGGTAGACTGGGCTTTTTAACCTTGGTTAGGCAACCGGTCTAGGAGAAGGAAAACTGTGAATTCAAACCTGTTGAACTCCTCTTAAGAAATTGACCTTGTGTCACATTCTGCTCGTGTGGAGGGGTTGGTAAATATATATATATATATATATATGTATATATATAATATATTATATATATGCCAGTCCATATATATATATATATAATATATATATATATATATGTGTGTGTGTGTGTGTGTGTGTATTTGGGCAGCATTCTTTCATTTATACATGTGGAATTAGACAAAACAGATGTCTCCTGTCTAACGATTTTATTGATGATCTTTTCAAGCTTTCTGGCTAACTATTTTTAATATGTGGATGGAATGCGTGGATTAGTCTACCGAAGTTCATAGCCCGAGTACAATGAAAAAAAATAAACAAAAACTCCAAATACTAGAAGCTCTATACATCAAACAATACAAACCATCCTTAAATAAAATTAATTTTCAATGCAGTGCTCACATTTTAAAATGCCTATAACACATTTCCCATCAGTATTCCTCCTTCCAGCCTCCACATCCCTTAATATGCTTTGAAAAAAAAAACTGGAACACATCACCCCTGATGATGGCACTTCGAAGTGCCGAAAGTACTCGGGATATGAACTTCGGTGGACTAATCCACGAATTCCATACTGCCTATTTTTAATATATATATATATATATATATATATATATATATAGTAATACCTGACCCTAATTGGTTCCAGTCAAAAATTGGAAGCCTTGTCAATAATTTTACGGGTATTTGCCATGACACTTTTTCTAACAGAATAACCTTCTGATATTCAAATTCTACAATGCCGTACATAATCAATAGGCAACCTATTAGTCATGTAAGATTTACACAAATTCTAATCACACTCACACACCGACACGCACACACTCGCGTATATATATTATATATATATATATATATATATATATATATATATATATATGTGTGTGTGTGTGTGTGTGTGTAAGGTGTTAGGCATATCAAATTGTTCATAAGTTACTAATTTATTTAACAAGAAACTAGAAACTAGACTTAGTATCTAAATACACAGATACGCACACTCTCACGCATATTTTTAATGACTGAACAATGCTTTTCAAGTTATCTCTGCCTATTTTTAAAATCTATATAAATAATAAATCACATACGACCTATTATGTATTTGAGTTTCGGATCCCCACGGGAAACTCACAGTTACGGCAAAATGGCGCTGTGAGGTTATTCAATTAATTATTTTTGTGTTTTAACTATAATTGCTCTAAAAGCATTCAAGGCTTAAATATTTTTATTTATTTAAGAAAATAAAGGGAGTAGAAAATTTTGCTCATCATCGTTATATTATATATATATAATTATATATATATATATATTATATATATATATATAATATGGGAACAATTTGCAATCTGGGATATAGATGTTTTCTCAGATAGCAGATGATTTTATTACTAACAGCGAATTTACGTTTGGGTAATAAAATCACTGGCCGCTTTATAAGGCTTGTCATGTGGCCAAATATCTCAATATAATATATATATTATATATATGTGTGTGTGTGTGCGTTGTGTGTGTGTGTGTGTGTGTATGTATGTGTGTGTAAATATATATATATATAATATATATATATATATATATATATATACATGTGTGCGTGTGCGTGAGTGATCTCTAATTGTAAGCACATAACGCAGTTTGAATTTTGACGGCTACAGGTGTTACATAAAGTTCTATCACCAAAACAAACATTTCCTCTCGTCTCGGTATCTAAGTGACCTCTACGGGACGGGATGGATGTGACACGAGTTCACTTATTTTTAGCCAAATGTCCTTCCGCACACGAATTCACGGACAATGGCAGTGTTAAACATTGTTAGATATATATTGGCCTTTCCCCTTTCGAAGGTATATTTTACACGGAGGGGAGGTGCTGCCTCGGAGAACAGAACCCCGAAAGTAATATATTCGGCAGGAATCAAAGCTTGCCTATGTTCCTACCAGTCCGCTAAGGACAGGATGTGACACAAGGCCAATTTTTTCAGGCGGTGTCCGAACATAAATGTTTGACATTTCCGACATTTCCAACGACTCCATAAATGTTTGAAGGTGCGTGGTGTATTGGTTAGAGTCATAGGAAATGGACTCTTTGATCCAAGTTCAAATCCTGGGCGTGGCTGTTTACATTTCACATAGTGCTAATACACTTGGGAATGGTATGAATCCATATATTCTCCCTACAGCTATGGGTAAATAGTAGGGCAGACTGGGCTCTTTAATCTCGGATAGGTAACCAGTCTAGGAGAAGGAAACAAATTAAATATGTTAAAATCCGCTTAAGAAATTGATATTGTGTCGCATCCTGCTCGTGTGGAGGGGTTTGGTAAATATATAAATGTTTGAAATTTGTTTATGACCGAGGACTGAATTGAAGAAATGGTATTTTTTTGTGTATGTTTTTTTGTCAGAAAATCTATATATTAATAAGCTAGTTCCTTAATCTTTCGTCCGTTATAATCTTGCACCATTAGGAGTCTTACCCCTCTGTAGAGGTGCAGTCGGCTCATTCTACAGCCCCAGCCGATAGGGTTCGACAGGGGAGGATTCTTTTTTATGAACTCGGACTGTATTTCTACCTAAATTGAAAACTCGGTAAATTAGAATAATTTTATTTAAATAAAAATAATATTTATCTAAAGTCTGTTAAATCGAACTTAATGGACCGAAATTCCATCATCGTATATCACCCACCGCCGACAAAAAAAAACATACCAAAATTTCAGTGTTGATATATCAATGAATAAAAGATATAATGCACCGGTTATTTTATTTTAAAACTTTTATATTTTTTCAGGTCAATTATTTTGAACCACGTATCTTTGATGCGTAACACAGATTCTCAAATATACGTGGTTCAGAGTTAACTGAACTGAAAAAGTGTAAAAGTTTTTGAAAAAAATACCTGATGCATTATATATGTTACTCATTGAAGCGCGTGGTTTAATGGTTAAAATCATGGGAAATGGACTCGTCGCTCCGAGTTCAAATCCTGGACGTGGTAATTGCATTTCACTTAGTGCTAATACCCTTGGGAAAGGTATGAATCCTGCTCTCCCTCCAGCTATGAAAAATAGTAGGGCAGACTGGGCTCTTTAACCTTGGTTAGGCAACCGGCCTAGGAGAAGGAAAACTCTGAATTCAAATCTGTTGAACTCCGTTTAATAAATTGACCTTGTGTCACATCCTGCCCGTGCGGAGGGGTTGGTAAATATATATATATATTACTCATTTATATATCAAACTGAAATTTCATTATATTCGGGTAATTTCCTGATTTTGTTTTTTTTTTCTTATTAAAAAAATTACTATAAATATTTATAATAGTTAATTCACCACCTGAATACAGTTTATCTTCATACCGAAGAGAGAAATTATTACCTGTCAACAGAGAGATAATGTCTGCATATTCTAAACCCAGCTGGCAGGGCTGCACTCAGTGTGAATTAAACTCACCAATGATGGTCTGCTAGTCCAGCTCAAAAAAAGTTATTCCCCCAACCCATTCATCACGGTTAGGATCTGACACAAGGTCACAAATATGGAGCATCCATCAAATCATTGATTGATTGATTCTATATGTCTAACATACTGATTTCAAATCTGAAGTTGTTTTTTTTTTCTTAATGCTCTAATTTTTTGTTATTGAGATATTTCAAAATATCAAAATTTCATCTACGTCTCACTGTTATCATTGTCTATCAGAAGAACCATATGATTGGACTCTTATTAGATTAGCTCATGAATAAAAAAAAAAAAAGAAAATTTTATATAGTCTAACTTTATTTGCAACACAATTTGAAACATATTCATCAATACAAAGGATAGAAAGAAAATGTTACATCATCATCATCATCATCATCATCATGTCGCGCTTTCAGCACGGATATCCATGACAATCTCTCTCCATCCGTCCCTATCGCTCATCATTCTCGGGAGGTCCTCTATGCAGCATCCTGCATCCGCACAGAGCTGATCAATGTACGTTTTTGCTGGTCAGCCCACACTGGCTTGTCCATGTGCTGGCTTCCACAGGAGGACGTCGCTTATGAGTTCGTCCTTGCTTTTCCAGCAGTGTCCCGCGTGTCTTGTCCGTCTAATTCGGATGGTTTGTGTGATATGTGGCAGGTGGCCGTACAGCTGTTTTCTCGTAGGGTGTTGTTTCCACGTCTTGTTCAGGATCACCCGCAGCATTCTTGTGTAGCTCCCATCTAGTTTATTCTCTAGTCGCTTAGTTAGCGTCCAGGTGGTGCAGCCATACAGCAGTACTGATATGACAACGGCCTGGAATAACCGTCTCTTTAGCTTGTCTGTGAGGTTAGATTTCCATATGATCGATAGTTTATTTATAGCGGCCCATGCCTTTCCTATACGTGCACTAACGTCATTTTCTGTGGAGGAGATGTTACTGCCTAAGTATCTAAATTGTTCTACAGAGTTTAGGAGTTTGCCCTCGATGGTTACAAATGTTACATAGTCTACCTTTATTTGCAATACAATCTGAAACGTATCTATCCATACAAAGAATAGAAAGAAAATGTTACATAGTATTATAGGTGATATACCCTATAGACTAATGGAATGCGCCGACGGTTACTATAAATAATAAGGACAATTATGGCTTGTAGAGTAAGCCAATGCGAGTCAGCTCATAACTCTATTGTCGGACGTAATTCTCACTTCTCTGTACTGTAATTGTCTACTCTTTTGTTAATACATTTTCCTACATTTGTTACGCGTCGTTTTGTTCTTATTTGATTCCTTAAAACCCCACAACACAAAGTCTACCTTTATTTGCAATACAATCTGAAACATATCTATCAATACAAAGAATAGAAAGAAAATAGTACATAGTGTTATAGGTGATATAACCTATAGACTAATGGAATGCGCCGACGGTTACTATAACTAACAGGGACAATTATGGCTTTAAGAGTAAGCCAATGCGAGTCATCTCATAACTCTATTGTTGGATATATTTCCCACTTCTCTGTACTGTAATTGTTTACTCTTTTGTTAATACATTTTCCTACATTTGTTACCCGTCGTTTTGTTCCTATTTGACCCCTTAAAACCCCACAACACATAGTCTACCTTTATTTGCAATACAATCTAAAACATATCTATCAATACAAAGAATAGAAAGAAAATGTTACATAGTGTTATAGGTGATATACCCTATAGACTAATGGAATGCGCCGACGGTTACTATAACTAACAGGGACAATTATGGCTTTAAGAGTAAGCCAATGCGAGTCATCTCATAACTCTATTGTCGGACGTATTTCCCACTTCTCTGTACTGTAATTGTCTACTCTTTTGTTAATATATTTTCCTACATTTGTTACCCGTCGTTTTGTTCCTATTTGACCCCTTAAAACCCCACAATACATAGTCTACCTTTATTTGCAATACAGCAATACAATTTGAAAAGGGATTACGGTCAAGTGACGTTAAAAGCATCGGTTTCCACTAGAGCACAGCAGCGATGACCTTGTTCAATACTTAACCAACAGTAGTGAACTGTAAGTTACCACATATCAAAATGACTCGATTCAGTATTAAATGACCCGAAAAAGGTTTATATGCCGTAAAGCAAAACAAACACACAAATGATTTGAAACATATTCATCAATACAAAGTATAGAATTTATAGGAAACTCGTTGTTCGGTAAGAAATTGGTTGCTATGAAGATACAAATCTCACAATCAGTATTTAATACTCTGGCAAATTGTCTCCTCAGACCCTGTTTGATGTGCAGAGGAGGAAATATGATCTTTTCCCGATTTACGACTGGATCATTGACCATATTTGGCATACCAACTTCCAGTCTCACGTAAGGGCCACCTTTTCTGGTGTTAATGCTCCTCTCTTGCTCGGCTGTTTCACTTGCAAATAAAGCAGGGATATTTTGTAAATCCTCTTAGTTATGTTACATAATTATTAGATCCCTAATAATTATATAAGGTAGTATAGAAACATAATGGCGATTAGTGCAGCTGGTGGCCTTGAGAGTGAGTGACGGCGCTTGACCTCACTCTCACCTTGCCTTCCGGGGATAAATTGTGAGAACCGGAAAGCATAGAAGACCCTGTCTTCCGGTTTAGATAGTAAGAAGTTTCAGTCAGTTAGCAAGTAGGAGCCGAGTTCGTATGATGTGCGCAGATGTCTGGTTTGGGGATTTACAAATAAAGTAACATCAAAGTAAATCGAAGTCTTGTGTTTATTACCTAAAAACTACCAATGACACAGGGCTTCTGATAAAGAGAAATCCCCAATAGAAGACCAGACCGAAGTCCCCAAGACAACTCCAGACGCAAGATGTTAGAAGATAGAACCAAAGCCGACCAGAAGAAAAGACGACCAGAAGTAAGAAGTAAGAAAGGGTATACAACATTATATCGATTTAGTACCGTGAAAACCTCAGTACGTAACAGTTAACCAAGGGGGAAGATCACCATTTTGAGGTCCACGCAAATTATCCAGTTGTACTCATGGTGTTTTAGGAGGTCCATCACAGTTTTAATGTCATTATGCTCCTCTCGTAAACACACTGAATGACCTACAGGAACAGCTACATAGACATTGCCACATATCCATAGATTTGTCTTTCTAAATTAATATCAATTTTATATGCAAATTAATTTGATGAAAATACTTGTATGCTATTTCAAAAATTGTAGCAAATATCATTTAGAGCCTTTTAAATAGAAGATAAACCTGAATTTGTCTTTTTTAAATAAAATAAATAATTTTTATGTGGTTTAGGGGTCAATCCTAAAATACGCCTGTTAAATTATAAATAAGGAATAAAAACAAAGGTCATGGATGAAACAATATAATAATGAATTTGATATTTTAGAATAACCCAAAAGCCATTTACAGTTGGTTGAATTTTAAAATCCTATAAGAAAATGTTGTTCTTTCAATATAATTATGTAGTAGAATAGATATTGGTCTGCGATTAGTACTATCTAGGAATAATCTCCAATCATTTCTCTGAATGTTTGAGATGAGGCTTGATGATTAGTATTATCTGCTTTATTCCGAATATTGGACACATGGCCTAGGGGATAAAGAAGTTAGGTTAAGACAGTTCTAAAGTGACAGTTATCTCTGTCCAAGGGCAGCAGTAACATATAATAATAATTAACACAGCTTAACACCTCTATTACAGCTATGGTTAAGGGAATGAGAACAGGATACCCCGTAGATTGAATAAAGGGTTAGGTTCAAAGTTCCGTGATGGCTCCCGATTACGACAAGAAGGTTCTCGTGTCCGAAAAGAAGGTTCCCGAGTCCGAGACGGTTCCTGAGTCCGACAAGAAATACCTTAAGAGGGCCGGAGGGCACATCAGCCGAAACCTTGTACAGATAGCAATGAAGATGAGGACAATAGTCCGAATAACGCAGATAATACTAATCTTCATTTGGATTATACAATGGAATTCCAAATTGCTGCAGAAGATACGAGATGTCATTTTATGTGACTAATTCCATATTCATTCTCCTCTACTTAGACACATATGATTGATACAAGAAAACTAAAATATCGTTAATGTTGGTGGTTAATTTTTTTTATTTGTTCTACTTGGATGGCAGTCTGAAGAAGCCGACAAAAATAGAACTTTAGTTGAAATAAATTTATAACCGCCAACATGATCGATACTCATGCTTTTATCAGGATTCTGTCCATAAGTATCACGAGTCACCACCCACGGTCAACGGGTAGCCCTATTGCGGGGATTTTACCCCTCTGCTGAGATGCAATCAGTGTATTCTAAAGCCTCAGTCAACAGGGCTATCATAGATTTTGGTTAGTTTCGGAGCTGTTGAATTTGGTAAGAGGTAATCTTAAAAGATTAATCTAATATTGTCTTGTCCTGTGTATGAATGTGTATGAATCCAACTATTCTCCCTCCAGCTATGGGTAAATGCCATTAAACCAACCAACAGACATATACACACATTAAAAATGATGCTCTGTACCAAACAACGTATGAAAATAAACATAACTGCTCTAAAGTTATTAAAATAAAGAGAAGAAAAAAGAAAAAGAAGAAGCTTGCAGAAGTCAAGTCTTGTATTTATTATTTTTGCATGTAGCTCAAGAATGGACAGCCAGGAAGCTAAAGATCTTATGTCCAGTTCAGGCAAGTTGGTCTGGTTCCCAAGTTGTCACTTATCTAATTATCCACTTAAGCAACAACAGTACTGTAAGTAATCTGAGTCCTTTGTTTATCAAAATGACTTGATTAAGCATTAAATGACTGAAAACATTTGATATGCTGTAAGATAAAACAACCAAACTTATCTAAGTATGCATTTACTCAACCTTATGAGATTTTACTTCTCGCCTAACCTATAACAAAAGGTAACCCCTAACACTCTTAATTGAGCAGCACAAGCCCAGGGAGTGCTCACGCTCTGCAAATTAACCCTTCCCGTTTCCATCGTTTAAAATTTAGGTTCTTCACGAAATGCCTCAATTTAACTGCAATTTTCAAAAAATGAAGGAAAAAAAAGAAAAGAGAGAAAGAGAGAGAGAGAGAGAGAGAGAGAGAGAGAGAGAGGGGGGGGAGTCACGTTTAGAAGCGAGAGCGGAAACTTAATTGACTTTGGTGTTGTTGGTCAGGTGTTGGTCGAGGATAGAGAGAGACACAGATAAAGAGAGAGAGAGAGAGAGAGAGAGAGAGAGAGAGAGGGGGGGGAAGAAAGAAAGAAAGGGAAAAGTCATGTTTAGATGTCATAAGCGAGAGTGGAAACTTAATTGATTTTGGGGTTGCTGGTCGAGGATGAGAGAGACAGATAGAGAGAGAAAAGAGAGAGATAGGGAGAGGGGGGAGAGATAGAGAGAGAGATAGAGAGAGAGAAAGAAGAGAAAGAAAGAAAAAGAAAAGAAAAAAGAAAGAAAGAAAGAAAGAAAAAGAGAAAAGTCATGTTTAGAAGTCATAAGCGAGAGCGGAAACTTAATTGACTTTGGTGTTGTTGGTGAGGTACTGGTCGAGGATAGAGAGAGACACAGATAAAGAGAGAGAGAGAGAGAGAGAGAGAGAGAGAGAGAGAGAGAGAGAGAGAGAGAGGGGAGAGGGAGAGAGAAGCCACCGTTTTTGTCGAAGACATTTACCTCAGAATCGAAGAGCCGTGTGCGCCTTCTGTAAAAATGGTTTGGTTAATGCCAAATGACGGTTGCAAAACTCCAGTGGAAATGAAGGATTGTCTTCATTTTGATTCAAGTCACAGATCGCCCGAGTCGCTTTTGATTTCTTTTTCGTTTCCCCTCGACAAAAGCTCGAGGAAAATTCCCGCACTGTAAACTAAATAGACTAAATCTTATTATTAACTAAAACAAAAAATGGTGGACATTCATTCGCTGCTGATAAGCTGACGTTCTGAATGTGGCATGCAAAAAAAAAAAGAAAAAAAAAGAAGGCTGCCACCTTTTCGTTCAGATAAGCGATCTTGTCGAAGCAGTTGAATCTTTTTCGGTGTCGTCCTTGCTTTCCAGATAGAGCGATGCACGTATGTTTTAATTTGAAAAAAAAATTAGGCATTACTTTTAGAGTACTCTTCATTTAACATGGCCCTATCTTGGGCTAGACGGGCGGTCGGAGAGGCCCCCTCTGATCAATCGGCTAGTCACGTCAAGCCCTAGCACCTATATGATTTTCCCAACGCTATTGCCTTTATGGCAATCCCAACCCCTTTTTATCATATGGATGCTAGAAGGCGGTGGCTGCGGTTCTACATGTCCTGGGAATGACGTTAAACTCTATCTGATGGTGAGGTTCCAGTTTTGGAGGTTTGGGGAATGTGGAGCACCCCTTCATCACCATTGCTCCCTGGTCCACTCTGACCCGGAGTGGTAGTACCTGTTAGGGTCCCATTATGGGTTAAATAGAAAAATGTATTTATAAAAAATTGTATTATCCATTAATTGATTTATTTCAAAACTTTATCGGCATTAAATGACCCAGTGAGGTTGATATGCCATAAAAAAAAATAAAAAAAAAAAAAAAATGAATCTTTTTCGTTGTCTTTCTTGCTTTCGAGATAGAGCGATGCACGTATGTTTTAATTTCAAAAAGTACCCTTCATTTAGTTATAATAACACAAGGAAATTTCAATAAAAAGCAACTAATAAATAATAAAGAAAATAAAGATGTTCTTGGTATGATGTCAAATTGCATTTAATGGTGAAGTTTAAATTCTGAAACTCTGGGGAGTTTGGAGAACACCATCATTGCCATTACTCCCAGGTCCACTCTGACATGGAGTGGTAATACCCATTAGAGTTCCATCTATCGGTTAAATCTTATTATAATGGAGATTGTGTGTTTTTCTGTCTGTAACCGAAACTATATTAGTAATCGAGTCACAATTAACATAGTTATTTTGATCACATTCTTCATGATTTTATTTATATTTAAACCTCAATTATTAATAAAATTGCTTCACCTTTTTATTATTGTTGTCCATATCTACATACTAATAACATGCTATTGTATTTATATATACAAACAAAATAGCGGTTTGCAGTGTGAACGGGAAGGCTAATTTGCATATTGATATTAAAAATGTGATTTTATTAAATATGTGCTTAGTATTATTGATTTCTAACTGTTTGGTTTTATTTTAATGAATATAAGCAAAAATCTCACCAATGAATCTTAAATGAAATCCATTAACAAGAAAAAATAAGTGTAATGTTATTCTTTATTTCCTAATTTAACTAAATAGTTAGATAAGTAAAATTCAGCAATGAAAGACGGCAGTGATGGAAGAGTAAGTTTCATTTCTATTTTTCTATTATAACCCCACTCTGTTTCAAATCTTTTTATCTGCATTCTTATTAGACTTTCTAATTTAATACGATATTTCATTACATTAAAACTTAAATACTTGCACCCGCGGGGTGCATATATTTGCTAGTAGAAATAAAAAAGTTTAAAATTATGGGATGTTTCAAAATTCACTATCTATTCCCTCAGAACTCATTTTATTCAAATAAAGTCTTATTATTATTTTAATCTGAGTCCTTCTGCTCAATTATAATGAACTAAGTATAAGTTTTTGTGTTTACAGCATACAGTAGGATCACAGGGGCGAGAGAACCACTCTGTAAATGGCTTAACTCTGTGCTTAGCAAATTTCCCCGGTATTTTTACCTGTATGATGGGATATTTCAAAGTTTACTATTTATTCACCTGAGAACTCATTTGACCTAAGATGGATGACAGTTTATCCTTTTTGAGAGAAATAAAGATTGTCAATTGGACACATGGCCGAGTGGATAAGGCAGTTAGGTTAAGACCGTTCTAAGTGACAGTTATCTCTGGAACCCGAGTTCAATCCTGAGTGAAAGCAGTTAGAAAAATAATTAATTAACACAACTCCTACCCAGTTATGGTTAGCGGAATGAGAACAGGATACCCCCGTGGAATAAATAAAGGGTTAGGTTCAAAGTTCGTGATGGCTCCCGAATACGACAAGAAAGTTCCCGAGTTCGAAAAGAAGGTTCCCGAGTTCGAGAAGGTTCCCGATCCGACAAGAAATACCTAAGAAAGCCGGAGGCATATCAGCCGAAACGTTGTACAGACAACAATGAAGATGGGGACAATAGTCCGAATAACACAGATAATACTAATCTTCAACCCTCATCTCAAACATTCAGAGAAATAGAAATTATGAATCAGATATAAAATACATCCACGAAATACATCTGTCAAAATACCCCTGTAAAGGAAACTTGAGTATCAACTTTTATTTCACACTCTAACAGTTTTTGGCATTAAATAACCACAGGTTTATTATACCATTAAACAAACCAAACCAAATAAAGTTAATGAAAATCATTTATACCAATTTGAATTATACAAAGCTTTTTATTTTAGTTGGAAGTGCGTGTGTAATGATTAGAGCCGTAGGAAATGGACTGATCGTCCTGGACGATGCTACAGTTCACATAGTCTAGTTCTGAAAAAAAAAATGCAACAACCCCCTCATAAAATCTCCCGCATTTATTTACAAAAAGAGGGTCTACAGTGATGCTACCGCAAACCAAGCACAAGATGGGAATGGGGCAGTTGGAATAATAATAATCACATCTTTTGTTATCTATTCAATATTTTTTCATATATTCCCAAAACATTGAAAACATTGAAAAATTGACAAAATCAAAATTAATACAAATTTTTTTAAGAATGGCAGCAATGATGAGAGACTTTTAGAGTTTTTTAAATTTTTCAGATGGAGTAGAGACTAAATAAAATTTTGTTGGTGAACAGGAATAATGGCACAAATAAAAAGAAAAATGTTTAAAAAATAACACCACAAAAAAAGTGCACCCCCCAAAAAAAAAATCAGTTGCTACCTTTCGTTCAATTCCTAGACGAAGCCACTGTTCACATAGCGCTAATACCCCTGATAAAAGTATGAATCCAATTATTCTCCCTCCAGCTATGGGTAAATAGTAGGGCAGACTAGGGCTCTTTAACTTGGTTAGGCAACCAGTCAAGGAAAAAGAAAACTCTGAATCAAATAATAGTCAAATTCGTGCCATTACTTCTTGTGTATTCTGTAGTCACAATACCTGTGATGTCAAAGCCATCCTTGTGGAAAAACAGTAGTGCTAATATTTAAACAATAGTTGGGGGTTCATACCTTTCCCAAGTATATTAGTCTGAAAGTAACTGCAATAGTACGATTGGAGCTTGAACTTGCTATTATATCGCACTCAAGCACTTTAGCCACTACGTCACCTGGACTTCCTCAAGGAAATAGATATGAGTAATTGATATTATATACCTGGTTGGAAATAAATGATTATTATTAGTGTTGCATATCTCTTTACCGGCACTATATATCTATATGTTATATACTTTCTTACGTCTTACTCTGGTCGTCTAGTCTTCTGGCCGGCTTTGCTTCTTCTACAGGTCTGGTCTTTCTTATATGGGGATTCCGGGTCTGGTTCTGTTGGGGATCACTGCTTATCAGAAGCCTTGTGCTATTGTTAGCTTTTAGTAATAACAACAAAACTTCGATTTACGATGATGTTACTTTATTCGTAGAACCCCAGACCAGACAATGCGCGCGGATCCTTACATCTTGCTAGCTTCGCTTCTAAGTCCTAACTGTAACTCTGAGTTGCTTACTCCTTAAACCGGAAGAGGCTTTCTATCGGGGTTCCGTTTCTCACGGTTCTCCCCAGAACGCAAGGTGAGAGTGAGGTCAAACGCTGTCACTCACTCTCAAGGCCATCAGCTGTACTGATCGCCATAAGGATTTCTTATACTACCTTAAAAAGATATTAGGGATCCATAATTATGTAACATTAGTTACTTGAAAACCAAATAATTGTGTACAAATTATTAGCACTAGCAAATATATGCCCCCCCGGGTGCAAGTATCTAAGTTTTAATATAATAAAATATCATGTTAAATTAGAAAGGCTAATGAAATTGAATAAGAATTCAGATAAAAATATTTGGAACAGAGGGGGTATAATCGGAAAATAGAACAACTTTGAAACTAACTCTTCCATCATTTTCCATTACTCCCGTCTTTCAGTGGTAAATTTTCCTAATTTAACTATTTAGTTAAAATAGGAAGTAAAGAATAATATTAGTTATTTCTTCTTGTTAAGGGATTTCTTTTAAGATTTAAGAATTTTGCTCATATTCAATAAGATAAAACCAAACAATTAGAAATCAATAATACTAATATATTTATTAAAATCAAATTTTTGAGACCAATATGCAAATAGCCTTCCCGTTCACACTGTGAACCGCTATTTTGTTGTATATATAAATACAATTGCATGTTATTAGTATGTAGATATTGTTAACAGTCTTAACGATGTAAAATAATTACTAATAATTGAGGTTTAAATAAAAAAATAAAATCATGGAGAATGTGGTGTAAATAACAAAGGGAATTGTGACTTGTATAGTAATATAGTTTCAGTTACAGACAGACAAACTCACAATCTCCATTATAATAAGATTAGCTGCGAGTACTTGAATCCAAAAAACTGTGTACAAATTATTTGTATTTTATTTCCGCTTTAAATAACCTTTATGCCGTTCAAAGAATAAACCAAACAAAACCAAACCAAATAGTTATTTCTCAGGAATCTTGTTATCTTGAATCATATGGTCTTAAAATATAACGTAATGTATTTATTCATTTTTTCCCTTGTTTTACTAAGGTTTACTTAGTTCAGTACACAACCCTAAGGCTGTTGACAGTAACTGCTGTTTCTTGGTGGTCATTCATCTAAATACAGAACCGGCTCATTCTTGCTATACATCACATTTCCTGTGATGTAATGGTTATGATGCTATATAATCAGACCATGGAAGCGTGTGGTGTAATGCTTAAGGTCATGGGAAATGGACTCGTCGCACCGAGTTCAAATCCTGGACGTGGTAATTGCATTTCACTTAGCGCCAATATCCTTGGGAAAGGTATGAATCCTACTCTCTCACCAGCTATGGATAAATAGTAGGGCAGACTGGGCTTTTAACCATGGTTAGGCAACCGGTCTTGGAGAAGGAAAACTCTGAATTCAAACCTGTTGAACTCCGCTTAAGAAATTGACCTTGTGTCGCATCCTGCTCGTACGGAGGGGTTGGTAAATACATATATATAAGCAGACCATGGATGCGTGTGGTGTAATGGTAAAAGTCATGGGAAATGGCCCCGTTCGTCGCTGCTGGTTTAGATGCTTAAAAACGCAAGATAAGAGGAGACGACCCCGACCAGAATTACTAGAGAATTTTTTTCTCTTTAGAATCATGTGTACGCACCCTTCCGTCTTCGAGAGACGATGGAGTAGTGTCCACTTTTTTTTTTTTTATCTTTGTACTACGTAGCCTGGGTGGGTTAATATGAAGGATGAGCTGTAGCCCAAGCAGCAAACCCCCTCTCCACACTGCCGCTCTGATCCCAAGGAAATGTAAGGAACCAGTGCAGTATTGTTGTATTGTCCTCGCCCGGAAGATGGACTTCCGGCTGAGGACAAAGAGAAAGATAAAAATATATATTTAAAAAGAAAGAGAAAGCGGAAAATGGTTTCCGGAGAAGGAAGCAGGGTGAAGATAAAGAAATATATAACAAAGGTCCGTTATCAGATCAAAAGATAAAAATGTGTAGGCGTGTCGTCAATACAAAAAGCCAGAGGGTCGATCCGACAGAATCAGACACCAGCCCGGCAGCGGAAAGGACACTTCACGTTTCCCGTCAGCAACCACCCCTCGTGCACTCATTGTAAGCTCCGTGCCTTCACCACCCACATACCGAAGAAAATAAAGAAGGGTCCTCTTTTGTACATACGTATCTGTTATTATTGAAGTCCAGTAGTCGGTCGTAGGTGACTACTAACATACATCGCTTTGGGTACTGTGACCATACCCGCTACGTATACAGATACGCGATTTAGCAACGTGAAGAAAAAGCCGCTATATAACATATAAAATTTGATGCCAGTACACAACAGTTTGGCAATTGTAGTGTCGCAGGATATGTTGGGTAGCACTGGATTTCAGCAACACACCATCTTAGGGAATCCGGTTCTTGATTTGTTTTCGGGGTTTACAATCCTAGCCCTTCCTTGGTATGAGTTAAAGCCGCTAGGTACCCGAGATTTTGTTTCAGATTTTCCTTGTCTTAGATGGGTTGCCGACCAAGGCTAAGGACCTCCTTCTAGAATCATGTAAAGATACGTATTTTGAAGAAGGAAAAACATACAAATTACCTATATCACTGATATACTAATGCTAATATTGGTCCTTGGGGTGGGGGATGCAACTGAAATATATCCCCCACCCAACCCCCCGCTAAGCAATCAAATAAAACAATATCTGATTGGAGGCCAATTATCTCCATAGAAACGATAAATATTTTTCTTAAATATACCTTTCGTTTCGACAGAAGAAAAATACTGCTTCCACCAAAATAAGCTTTGCGTTTAGTGGGAGATTTATAATCTGTCAGAACACACATTCAGACAAACACACACAAACACACACACACACACACACACACACACACATTCACAAATATATATATATATATATATATATATATATATATATATATATATATGTGCGTGTGTGCATGTATATAAAAGGTGTGTCACAAAAGTATATAGATTGAAGCTGTATTTACCAAGATAGAAATGAACTATGAAGGAAACGTTATTTTATTTCAGAATACAAGTTGTGTCATAAAAGTGCCGAATTTGAAGCTGTATTTACCAAGATAGAAATGAACAATGAATGGAACGTTAATTTTTTCAGAATACAAGGTGTGTCATAAAAGTGTCGAGTTTGAAGCTGTATTTACCAAGATAGAAATGAATGAACGGATCGTTATTTTTTTTCAGAATACAAGGTGTGTCTAAAAATGTCGAGTTTGAAGCTGTATTTAGGAAGATAGAAATGAACAATGAATTGAACGTTATTTTTTTACAGAATACAAAGTGTCATAAAAGTGCCAATTTCGAAATTGAACATTGAAGGGAACGTTCATTTTTTCAGAATACAAGGTGTCATAAAAGTATCGAGGTTGAAGCGTTATTTACTAAGGTAGAAATAAATAATGAATGGAATGTTAATTATTTTCAGAATATAAAGTGTGTCAAAAAGTACCAAAAATATTGATACTTTATTGCCCCACTTGTGTGTGTGTATAGGTCTGTGTGTGTATGTGTCTATAATATGTATATAATATGTGAAATATATGTAGATGATTTATTTATAATATGTGTACATATAAGTGCTCAATATATTTTAATTAAGATTATTTATGTCTATTTGATAAATTTTAATTTAAATTATAATATATCAATATTTTCTTTATATGTATATGTTTCAACCTTTCCATCCTGTAAGGATGATGGCGTAGTGTCCAAAAATAAATAAACAATAAATAAATTAATACATATGTGTATATATAAAGACAGCCAGAGAGTGCTCCATTCATTCTATAGTAAAGCATTGATATATACATATATATATATATATATATATATATATATATATATATAATATATATATATATATGCTTCGTGATTTTCAGTCAAAATTTCGGCCGTCTTTGCTTTGTGAAAATAATACAAGTTCTGAGATTTTTATAGTGGGTTAAAGAGAGAGGAATGGCAGAGTATCAGGGGGGGGGCAGAAGGAAAGAGAAGGAATGGGCAAGAAAGTCAACGGGAGGGCATTGGGTTTCCACGAACTACCTTTTGATACCGGACACCGACACAAGTTTTTTTATTTTTTAATTTATTTAATTGTGTTAAATTAATTTTAAAGCTGTATTATCAGATTAATTTTGTTTCGTATGTATATTTTCAACTGCTTATTCTAATATTTGACCAATTGCTTTTAACATGATAATATAAGTAAAAAAAAAAACTTGTGTCGGTGTCCGGTATCAAAAGGTAGTTCGTGGAAACCCAATGCCCTCCCGTTGACTTTCTTGCGTTTTATTTCTCTCTCCCCACTGTATATAAATAGATAAAATTAAAACCCTTCCATGCTCCACTCCTTTTAACGATAACCTAGGATGGGACATGTGGACTTATACTAAGTTAAAACTTACCTACTATATAGACTTCCCCCTATTTACCTCCCCGTCTGTCTCTCTCTCCTTTCTTCTGGCACTCTCTCTCCTTCTTCTGGCACTCTCTCTCCTTTCTTCTGGCACTCTCTCTCCCCTTTCTTCTGGCACTCTCTCTCCCTCCTTCCCTTACATGCCACATAGGCCTGTAAAACCAAACCATGGGTAGCAGCATGGTGGATGTGGGACACGGCGGAAGAACCTAAATAGGTCAACGGTGTGTATCACAAGATGCTGGGCGGAGGAACCCTGAATGGTCAACGGCCAGGATCGACCAGTTCAGTGAGGTAACTACTGCTCCTCATCTCTAAGACCAGCGCCTATTGATGATTAACCAAACAGCTACCGATAGATATCTATGACCTCGACCAACCAAAACCCATGACTATTCACAAAGTCGAACCATACTACAACATACTCCCTGCTCACACAAAATGCAAGCGTTCTGCTGAGGCTCTAGCTCCGGCCCAGTCTTCGATATATAACCAACGAAGCTCCACTTACACCACACATACAAAATATATCACTCCCAACACTTACAAACAAGACATACATTACACACCAAAATACTGACGTGGCGACAATAACTAACAAGACAGATATAGAGCCCAAACCCAATACAAATTTAGTCAGATGTAAAAAAAAACACTCAAGATAGCAACATTCAACGTTAGAACACTAAGAACAATAAGCCAACTCCCCGAGCTCACGGCGTCTGCAGCCGAAAAAGATATAGACATCATATGTGTGCAAGAACACAGATTTGACCATAGAGATGTAGAATTAAAATACCATGAATCTGGGAATGGGTGGACACTCGTGTCAGCATCTGCATGGAAAAACTCCGTCAATGCCAGTATAGGAGGTGTAGCAATGCTACTCAGTCCTCGGGCACTAAAATCCCTTAATAGCATAGAAAAAATCCAACCAAGAATCATGAGTGCTACGTTTAATGGCAATCCTTGCATGACTGTAGTATCGTGCTACAGTCCACAAATGCCAGCAAAGAAACAGATATAGAACATTCTACAATGGATTATCCTCGCTATGCAGACACACCCCAAACATAATATACTGATCATTGGGGGAGACATGAATGCACAGATAGGAAAAACTGAAAACAATAGATTCAGCTTACACAACACCTCAAACAGAAACGGCGATCTCCTAGCCGAGTTCTCCTTGAGAACAGACTCGTTTGCTTAAACACTAAATTCCAAAAACGGAAGGGCAAACTATGGACATACACACATCCAAATAACACGAAAGCACAACTTGACTACATCCTAATAAACAAGAAATGGATAAATAGTGCAATGAACTGCGAGGCATATTCCTCTTTTGAAGGAGTATCCTCCGACCACAGAATAGTCACTGCGAAATTACGATTAAGCTTGCGTAGAAAATAAAAGGCAAACTAATAAATCTATACGTACCAATGGTCAGCACTTGCCAACAGCGATATATGCAACCGCTACGCTGTCACAGTAAGAAATAAAATTTGACATCCTCCAGGAGACAACTGAATGTCTCTCACCAAACGAGGAATACGAAAACTTTGTCAGTGCTCACCTAGAAGCAGCAGCTGAGTGCGTACCAACCAAACTAAGATCTAAACACACCGTTCCTTGGGAGACAAAAGTAGTTAGAGAAAAAAGAAATGATATAAAAAAAGCAGCCCAACATAATAAAAACAAATCCAACTAGCACCAATCTACATAGCCTTAGGAAAGCCCAGATAGAACTAACTAAAACATACAAAAAAAGAACAAACAGAATATATACAAACACAAATAAATAACATCAGACAATCAGTGGAAGACAGACAGTCGCGATTAGCGTGGCAAATTGTAAATGATATTAGTGGTAGGAAAAGTACCTCTAGATCAAAGCTAAAGGCAACCAGCCAGAAAGATAGACTACAGAAATGGAAAGACCATTTCCAGAAACTACTGGGGAACCCACCTAAAATCATAGAAAATAACACCCAAAAATCATAGATAAGACAGCTAGACATAAAACTGGAGATTTTACAACAGAAGAACTCGACGAAGTCTTAAAGAAACTAAAAGGTAGAAAAGCAGCAGGTCTCGATGAAATACCCCCAGAGGTATGGAAGACCAGAAAGTTCAATGACATACTGCTTAGGCTATGCAATGCTGTATATAGACAAAATAGAATAGATAAATGGACCAAAGGATGCATCCTCCCATTTCCAAAAAAGGAGACCTGGGAATCGCTAAAAATTACAGAGGCATAACTCTTACTGCTATTGCAGCTAAGATATATAATGCCCTTCTTCTAAACCGCATCCAACCCGAAATCGAGAAAATCCTTAGAAAAACCAAAACGGTTTCCGCAAAAAATAGATCCACAACCTCACAAATCCTGACTATACGACGAATTATAGAAGGGGTTCGAGCAAAAAATCTGAGGCAACGCTACTATTCGTAGATTTCTCTAAGGCATTTGATTCCATACACAGAGGGAAAATGGAACAAATACTACTAGCGTATGGTCTCCCCAAAGAAACTGTTGCCGCTATAATGATGCTCTACAAGGACACTAAAGCGATGGTGCGCTCGCCTGATGGAGACACAGATTTCTTTGACATTGCCGCTGGGGTCCTACAGGGAGATACTTTGGCTCCATATATATTCATTATTTGTCTAGACTATGTACTCCGAACTTCATTAGATACCATAAAAGAAAAAGGTTTCACACTAAAAAAGGCAAGAAGCCGGCGATACCCCCGCACAAACTGTCACAGATGTAGACTATGCTGACGACCTCGCACTTCTTGCAGATACACCGACACAAGCTGAGGCACTACTGCACAGCCTGGAGGAGGCAGCAAAAAATGTCGGCCTCTATGTGAACTCTGATAAAACCGAGTTCATGAGCTTCAAAAAGCAAGGAGACATCTCCACACTAGACGGTAGGCCTCTTAAACTAGTGGGAAAATTCACATACCTAGATAGTAATATCTCATCCACAGAAAGCGATGTTAACACAAGAATAGGAAAGGCATGGTTGGCCACCAATAAACTATCAGTCGTATGGAAATCCGACCTCCCTGACAAACTAAAGAGACGATTCTTCCAGGCTGTGGTCATATCGGTACTGCTGTATGGCTGTACCACCTGGACCCTAACGAAGCGCCTTGAGAATAAGCTAGATGGGAGCTGCACAAGAATGCTGCGAGCAGTCCTGAATAAGTCGTGGAAACAGCACCCAACCAAGAAGCAGCTGTATGACCACCTGCCTCCCATATCACAAACCATACGAGTAAGGAGGGCTAGGCATGCGGGGCACTGCTGGAGAAGTAGGGATGAGCTCGTAAGCGACGTATTACTGTGGAAGCCAACACATGGACATGCTAACGTGGGCCGCCCAGCCAGAACCTACATTGACCAGCTATGTAAAGATACTGGATGCTGCGCGGAGGAGCTCCCAGAGTCGATGAGTGATAGGGAGGGTTGGCGAGAGACCGTCATGGATATCCGTGCAAATTGCGCGACATGATGATGATATATATATATATATATATATATATATATATATGGGAGAAATGTGAGGAGGTTAATCCGACAATATGTGGAGAAAAGTAGACAAACACGGGATGTTATGGAAACTGGATGTTTATTGTCGATGATGGCCGAAACGTTGCATCGTCGACAATAAACATCCAGTTTCTATAACATCCCGTGTTTGTCTACTTTTCTCCATATATATATATAGATATATTTATATATATATATATATGGGTGTGTGTGGGTGGGGGTGTTGGGTTTGTGGGGGTGTATGTGTATGCTATAATCACGGACCTTTTCCTACACATTTTTAAAACTCAACGCATTCAAAACATCGATCATCTTTTATTCACATAATATTCTTTTCTTAAATAATTTCATTGTCCTGAAGAAGGTTTCCTTTGTAAACCGAAACGTTCGAATATCGACTAATAAATTTCCATCCATTATAACATTCCATTTATGTTCGACATTTTCTCCACATATATGTCTGAGTATATATATATATATACATACACACACACACACACACACACACATATATATGTGTGTGCGTGTGTGTGTGTGTGGGTGTGTGTGTGTGTGTGTGTGGAAGCGCGTGGGCTATTATAATACCTCTTTATTCGGGATAATCGGATGCGCGTGGGCTAGTGGTTAGAGTCGTGGAAAATGGACTCGTTGATTCGAGTTCAATTCCTAGATGAAGCTGTTGGCATTTCACATAGCGCTAATACCCTTGGGAAAGGTATGAATCCATATATTCTCCCTCCAGCTATGGGTTAAATAGTAGGGCAGACTGGGCTCTTCAGCCTTGGGTAGGTAACCAGTCTAGGAGAGGGATAACTGAATTCAAAATTCCTGAGGTCGGTCGTTGATTGGGTTTGTGGCTACCCTTAAGGCACCAATTCTTTCCTATCCTATGTGGATGGTCCAACACAAGCCTTCACCACTATAATCAAATCACTGTGTGGGTATTCATTGTGTGTATGAACCCTCATACGTCGAAAAATTGACGGGAGAGTCCATAAATATATATATATATATATATATATATATATATATATATATATATATATATATATATATATATATATATATATATATATATATATATATATATATATATATATATCACTAAACTAAAAATGAGAAATTTAAACCACAGTCTCTTGGGAATTATTTCAGTAATATTAATGTTTTCGCTTATGTCAGAAGATGCAGTTGAAATAAATTATTGCAAAGAAACAAATGAAAAGTTTTTTTCCGTCATTTATTAAATTTGATTATATATATATATATATATATATATATATATATATATAGAGAGAGAGAGAGAGAGAGAGAGAGAGAGCCGGGGTAGGGAGAGTAATATCCATGATTTTGCTCAAGCCTGAAGATGCCGTAGTAATACGCTTGAAATAAATTATTGCAATGAAATAGATTCAAAATTTTTTTCCTTCATTTATTAAATATATTGCTCTATCCATTTACTCACTGGCACTAGGCACATTGAGCTCTCACTACGGCTTACCTGTATCAGTACAATTAAACTACACATGGAATGATACTTCTTACCAAGAAAAAAACATATACAGACGCATAGAGAGACAGAGACAGAGACAGATAAAGATACAGAGACAGATACAGAGACAGACAGACAGACAGATAGAAACAGGGAGACAGAGACAGAGGGTACCTGTCTCAGTACGATTAAACTACACATGGAATGATATTTCTTACCAAGAAAAAATATATACAGACGCAGAGAGAGACAGACAGACAGACAGACAGACAGAGAGAGAGGGAGAGAGAGGGGGAGACAGACAGACAGACAGACAGAAACAGGGAGATAGAGACAGAGGGTACCTGTATCAGTACGATTAAACTACACATGGAAAGATACTTCTTACCAAGAAAAAATATATACAGACGCAGAGAGAGAGAGAGACAGACAGACAGACAGACAGACAGAGAGAGAGGGGGAGAGAGAGAGACAGATAGATAAACAGACAGACAGACAAACAGACAGACAGATAGAAACAGGGAGACAGAGACAGAGGGTACCTGTATCAGTACGATTAAACTACACATGGAATGATACTTCTTTCCAAGAAAAAATATATACAGACGCAGAGAGAGAGAGAGAGAGAGAGAGAGAGAGAGAGACAGACAGACAGACAGACAGACAGACAGACAGAGACAGAGACAGAGACAGACAGACAGACAGACAGATAGAAACAGAGAGACAGAGACAGGGGGTCAGATAGAGAGAGGGGGTAGATATATTGAATGAAACCTGACTCAAAGCCATTGAGAAAATCTGTGCCAAAATATCTCCAATCATATAATTATAAAACCCTGACTATATACTCGGTTATAAACAGAAATCTATAAATCTGAATGAACTAATTTAAATTCCTATTAAACAGTTGCATGGAAATATCCGAAAGTACTTTTACATGAATGAAATTGACTCTTCCAAAAGATTTTTTTTTCTTTGTCCACCACCAACGTACACTTAATTTTTTTAAATTGTTTCAAATTTTGTATTTCAATTGAAAAGAGGAACATGCATTTTCCATTTAGATGTGAAATGAATGAATAATGTTTTCGCCTGGCGTTTCGTTTTTTTTTTATTTAACGTGGGCGAATAGAATAAATGAATGAATTTTAGGATTCCGGCAGTCTTTGTTAGATTGTAAAGCGCCATTCTTCAAACATTGTTTTACCGCCAAAGTGAGACGCAAAGAATAAATAGAAACATGAGACTTTTTTGTTCTCCAGATTGTCCAATCTGGAAAGAAATAATTCTATAACCATCCGTCTCAAAATCAACACATGCTTTCTAGAATAAGGCAATGTTTGGCTGATATTTATACTAGCCGTAATACACGCACCTCGCTGGGATTCCAACATATAACGACCCAAAGCAGTTGCAATACCAAACATTTCAAAAATTCTGAAAATGAACGATGATTCTTGCCAAAATTATATAAATATATATATATATATATATATATATATATATATATATATATATATATATATATGATGCGGATTTTGCGTCTCCGTATGCTTCTGGTGCGTATATATATTTGAGGTGAATGTTAGTATTTGTATCCGTTTTAGGAGATACTTATACTAGGTTTGGGTTTGGTGTGAAGCATTAACGTACTTATTATGCTAATATTGTTAGCGTAATATGGTAGTTGAGGAATAAATATCTGAAGACTCTGGTTTGTTTTGAGTTTCATTTATTTAGCCGGGTAAATTTTCACACACAGAGTACTAACTCATTAATCACCCACGAACCAACCAGAAACCAGGCCCCACAGTCCAGCTTAAAACATGCAGATCACCACCACGATGCACGGTCAGTCGAAGGGACATAGCAGTCCCGAAAATTTACCCGGCTAAATAAATGAAACTAAAAACAAACCAGAGTCTTCAGATATTTATTCCTCAGCTAACATATTATGCTAACAAGATTAGCATAATAAGTAAGTTAATGCTTCACACCTAAGCCCAAACCTAGTATAAGTATCTCCTAAAACGGATACAAATACTAACATTCACCTCATATATATAATATATATATATATATATATATATATATATAGAGAGAGAGAGAGAGAGAGAGAGAGAGAGAGAGATAAATTATCCAATTGACTGGTATGTTGGGGATAATTATATTTGGGATGATGAATATATCTTGTTCTTGTACCTCCAGAATATTGATGCATAAAAACGTAAGAATGCTACACATCAATCCTATAGTCTAATGAACCTATATATATATTTACTAGCAAATATATGCACCCTCCGGGTGCAAAGTATTTAAGTTTTAATATAAAATATTATATTAAATTAGAAAGGCCAATGAAACTGAATAAAAATGCAGATAACATGATTTGGAACAGAGGGGGTATGATTAAAAATAGAACAACTTTGAAACTAACTCTTCCATCATTTTCAATTACTCCTATTCCTGATTTAACTATTTAGTTAAAATAGGAAGTAAAGAATAATATTACAGTTATTTCTTTTTGTTAAGGGATTTCTTTTAAGATTTATTGAAGAGAATTTTGCTCATATTCAATAAGATAAAACTAAACAATTAGAAATCAATAATATTAAGCACATTTATTAAAATCAAATTTTTTAAGATCAATATGCAAATTAACCTTCCCGTTCACACTGTAAACCGCTATTTTGTTGTATATATAAATACAATTGCATGTTATTAGTATGTAGATATGGTCAACAGTCTTAATGATGTAAAACAATTTTATCAATAATTGAGGTATAAATAAAAATAAAATCATGGAGAATGTGATGTCAATAACAATGGGAATTGTGACTTGTATAGTAATATAGTTTCGGTTACAGACAGAAAACATACAACCTCCATTATAATAAGATATATATATATATATATATATATATATATATATATATATATATATATATATATATATATATATGAGGTGACCTTGCCCTCTGTAATCCTGCGATGGGATACATGGCAAATACAGGTTAAGTGGCTGCACAGTTTGAATTACTATTACCATTGACTAGATGATTTGGCATTCTTCGTTTGTGGCATGAGCTGGTGGCCGAGTGTGTAGAGTCTCTGCTCTTCACTCTCTGGTCCACTGGTTCAATCTCTAGAGATTGTGGTATGCACTGCTGATGAGACCAAAGGAAGTCGAAACAGCTGTCCAGTGCTCCGGATTTCGCAAATGGTGTTTGCCGAGTTGTCTGGTCATGGTAATATGATTCAATTATCAATTATATATAATATATATATATATATATATATATTATATATATATATATTCCAACCAATTCAAATAACCAGGATGCGACACAAAGTCACTTTCTTAAGTGGAGTTTGACAGGTTTGAATTCATAGTTTTCCTTCTCCTAGACTCTTTACTGAGCCACGATTAAAGAGTTCAGTCTGTCCTACTACGAAAAACGACTAGAAGACTTGAACATCTACAACTAAAGATCATAAAGGAGAAATATAATTTGTTTAATAATACTAGCCTATATAATAACTATAGAAATTACAAATGATTAACACTTGATTCATTAAGACCTGTTTTTGTGAAACGCACAAACTAGATATCCAATGGCTGGGATCATCATCATCATCGTCATGTCGTGCAATTAGCACGGATATCCATGACAATCTCTCACCAACCTTTCCTATCATTCATTTCTCCCGGAGGTCCTCTGCGCAGCATCCTGCATCTTTGCTTAGTTGGTCAATGTAGGTCCTTGATGGGCGACCCACACTAGCATGTCCGTGTGTTGGCTTCCACAGGAGAACGTCGCTTATGAGCTCGTCCTTGCTCCTCCAGCAGTGCCCGGCACACCTTGTCCGTCTCACTCGAATGGTTTGTGAGATGTGGGGCAGGTGGCTATATATCTGTTTCCTTGTGGGGTGCAGCTTCCACGATTTCTTCAAGACAGCACGCAGCATTCTTGTGCAGCTCCCGTTCAGGGATGGCTGGGATAAACACCATTTGTTACTACATATAATGCACATATTAAATATATTTCAAAAATACAAATAATATTCATTTTTATTTTTTCATCGACCAGGAATAGAACAGGAATGGGTTGGACAAACAATTTACTGTCAACAATCAGCCATGTTGTTGTCTGAAACTACACTTTTTCCGTGAAGAGTCAAACGTTCGTTAGGGGGGGGGATAATTTTTCCCTTACAAAAAGAAAGTAACTATCTTCACCTGGCACATGTGTAAAGCGTTCTAAGAGCAACCATTGGTTTACCCTTAATCTTTCTTGATCCATCGAATTCTATTCTGTCATTATTTTATTATTATTATTATTATTATTATTATTATTATTATTATTATTATTATTATTTACTCCTTTTGAGTTTTCACATCAGTATGGTTGATGGTCTTTCACTGGGGTCTGAGTGACAGCAAGTCTCCTCAGGTCCCCAGGACTCTTCTGAGTATTCTGGCAGATAGCAGCAGTGCAGTGTTCTGAATGGTTTAAATCCTTCCTTTGATATCCAAACTTTCCAAACCCTTTTCTAATCCTTTTGGGACTGTTCCAAGTTCACCAACCACAATTGGTATCACTTTCCCTTTCATGTTCCATAACTTTTTCAGTTCTCTGGCAAGGTCCAGATATTTGTCCATTTTTTCATTTTCCTTTAGCTTCACCCTGTGATCTGCTGGCACTGCAACATCCCCCAGTTGACAAGTTTTTTCTTTTTATCAACATTAGGTCTAGCCTTCTTGCTGGGATAAGGTGATCCGTTTTTATTTCAAAGTCCCAGAGAATTTTATGCGTTTCGTTCTCAAGAACAGATTCTGGTTTATGCATATACCATTTTGTTGTATGGTCAAAATTAAATTTTTTGCATAATTCCCAGTGGATCACCTTCCCAACCCAGTCGTGTTTAGTTTTGTATTCTCGTTGTGGTATTATTATTATTATTATTATTATTATTATTATTATTATTATTATTATTATTATTGCTTTTTTCTTATGAAAGGAAAAATATTTTCTTTGACTGGAAGTGAAAAAATAACTTAAAAAAAGATATTGTTAAAATATTGTTATAAATATCCCCTCACTACCACCAACAAAAAAAAAAAAAGGGAAAAAAAAAAAGAAAAAAAAAGAAGAAAAACGTGCCGGGTGAAGTGAAACATATGGTTCCTCCTGGATAGCACTTAACATATTTTTGTGTCCAAGTAAGTAAAAAAATAAAAAATAAAAAAAATAAATAGAAGGTAATTATGAATATACAATATGACTTTCATGGATCGAATCGCTATTGGGGGTCCACTTGAATAAATTCGTAATCAAAGGAGTAGAGTTTTAAAAGAAAGATTGAGAACCACTGACTTACGGATGGATTCATTGATGTTAACAGCATGTCAACCCGTCCAGGGTTATTTTATGCTGAGAGGTCAGGCATTTGCCTTGAACATGATATAGGCATTTTTGAGGATAATATCGGTGGAGAAAAAATCCCAGAACTTTGTATTTATTCAAATCGATTATACTCGGTGAGTTTATTTGGAATTTTATATTTTGAGTTTTTAAGATCAATGTATAAAGAATAAAGAAGAAAATATGGAATTTTACTCCATATTTTTCTATTAATAATTCATAACAGGCAAAGATTCGAAGATTTAAACAGAGACTTCAAACCTCAAAAACTGCATATATAATATTACAATTCATGAATTATTCTAGGATATATATATATATATATATATATATATATATATATATATATATATATAAACACACACACACACACACACACACACACACACACATATATATATATATATATATATATATATATATATATATATATATATATATATATATATAGGTAAGTGAGAAAACTGGAAGTAAATCCGACAATTAGGTTGAAAGATAAATATAAAGAAAATGTTTTATGGATAAAAAAAAATACTGAACTGCCGAGATTTTGTCCTTGTATACATAGTATCCTTATCCAATTTATTATCATTATAAATATAAAATAAAATTAAATGATTATAATAGGGATACATAAAATTTGATTATACAAAAAAAATATATATGTATATGTTTGTGGAAACCGTGACGCCAGTGGAGATGTAGTTTCGGTTACAGACAGAGGGTTATATAATATAATCAATCATATCATAATGGAGATTGTGTGTCTGTCTGTCTGTAGCATAAACTATATTACGACTCAAGTCACAATACACTTAATTAATATTGTCACATTATTTATATTCAAAACTCAATTTTTAATAGAATCGTTATACATTATTGATACAGTTGGCAATATCTACATGTTAATAACATACAACTGCACACATTATATATATATATATATATATATATATATATATATATATATATATATATATATTATGGACTCTCTCGTCGATCTTCGACGCATGAGGGTTCATACACACGATGAACACCCACACAGTGATTTGTTTATAGTGGTGAAGGCTTGTGTTGGACTATCCACACTTTTTGTCACACTCGATAGGAAAGAACTGGTGCATCAAGGGTTGCCACAAACCCAATCAACGACAGACCTCAGAAATTTTGAATTCAGAGTTATCCCTCTCCTAGACTGGTTATCTACCCAAGGCTGAAGGGTCCAGTCTGCCCTACTATTTAACCCATAGCGTCGATTCGAGTTCAATACCTAGACGAAGCTGTTGGCATTTCACATAGCGCTAATACCCTTGGGAAAGGTATGGATCCATATATTCTCCCTCCAGCTATGGGTAAATATATATATATATATATATATATATATATATATATATATATATATATATATATACAATAAAGTGTGAACAGCAAGGCTAATTTGCATATTGATATTGTGCTTAGTATTATTGATTTCTAATTGTTTGGTTTTGTCTCAATGAATATAAGTAATAAAACTTAAAAGAAATCCATTCACAAGAAGAAATAAACGTAATTCTATTATTTACTTCTTATTTAACTAAATAATTAAATCAGGAAAATTTAGCAATGAAAGACGGGAGTGATGGAAGATTACGTTTTAGTTGTTCTATTTTTTTAATTATAACCCCTCTATTTCAAATCTTTTTATCTGCATTCTTATTTAGTTTCATTAGCCTTTCTAATTTGATATAATATCTTATTACTATTATTCTCTCGAAGGAAACAAAAAGGAAAAGAAAAATAAAGTAGTTGATATTCTTCTGAAAAGAAAGTAGTTTGCTAGAGATGACACATTGTTTGAAGAGAAGTATCTCGGGGATAAAATCTCAACAGCAATATATTAACAAGAAGAAATAACTATAATGTTATTCTTTACTTCCTATTTTAACTATATAGTTAAATAAGAAAAATTTAGCAATGAAAGACGGGAGTAATGGAAGAGCACGTTTCAGTTGTTCTATTTTTCGATTATACCCCCCGCTGTTTCAAATCATTTTTATCTGCATACTTATTTAGTTTCATTAGCCTTTCAAATGTGATATAATATTTTATTGCATTAAAACTTAAATACTTGCGCCCGAAGGCTGTATAAATTTGCTAGTTATAATTTGCTAGTAATAATTACATTCGCTAGTTATAATCAGGTTATTAACACCATAAATTATAGCCTATTTCTCTTGCCTGATATCCAACGCGTCGAGTACATTGTTAATAGAGTGTTGTTGTTTTTCTTCAACTTGGGAATTACTTCTCTCGAAGGAAACAAAAAACAGAATTCTCAAAGTAGTTGATATTCTTCTGAAAAGAAAGTAGTTTGCTAGAGATGACACATTGTTTGAAGAGAAAGATCTCGGGGATAACTCTTAAAAGAAATATATTAACAATAAGAAATAACCGTAATTTTATTCGTTACTTCCTATTTTAACTATATAGTTAAATAAGAAAAATTTAGCAATGAAAGACGGGAGTAATGGAAGAGTACGTTTCCGTGGTTCTATTTTTCCATTAAACGGGGGGGGGGGTATAATAAAAAAATTTCAAATCTTTTTTATCTGCATACTTATTTAGTTTCATTAGCCTTTCAAATGTAATATAATATTTTATTACATTAAAACTTAAATACTTGGGCCCGAAGGCTGTATAAATTTGCTTGTTATAATTTGCTAGTAATAATTATATTCGCTAGTTATAATCAGGTTATTAACACCATAAATTATATCCTATTTCTCTTGCCTGATATCCAACGCGTCGAGTACATTGTTAATAGAGTGTTGTTGTTTTTCTTCAACTCGATCATTACTTCTCTCGAAGGAAACAAAAAGAAAAGAAAAATACATAATTCTTAGAAGTAGTCGATATTCTTCTGAAAAGAAAATAGTTCGTTGAGATGACATTGTTTGAAGAGAAAAATCTTGGGGATATCTCTTAAAAGAAACCTATTAACAAGAAGAAAAAAACTGTAATAGTATTCTTTACTTCCTAGTTTAACTAAATAGTTAAATAAGAAAAATTTAGCAATGAAAGACGGGAGTAATGGAAGAGTACGTTTCAGTTGTTCTATTTTTCGATTATACCCGCCCTCTGTTTCAAATCATTTTTATCTGCATACTTATTTAGTTTCATTGGCCTTTCAAATGTGATATAATATTTTATCTCGGGGATAAATCTTAACAGCAATATATTCCTATTTTAACTAAATAGTTAAATAATAAAAATTTAGCAACGAAAGACGGGAGTAATGGAAGAGTACGTTTCAGTTGTTCTATTTTTCGATTATACCCCACTCTGTTTCAAATCATTTTTATCTGCATACTTATTTAGTTTCATTAGCCTTTCAAATGTGATATAATATTTTATTACATTAAAACATAAATACTTGAGCCCGAAGGCTGTATAAATTTGCTAGTTATAATTTGCTAGTAATAATTACATTTGCTAGTTATAATCAGGTTATTAACACCATAAATTATAGCCTATTTCTTTTGCCTGATATCCAACGCGTCGAATACATTGTTAATAGAGTGTTGTTGTTTTTCTTCAACTCGATCATTACTTCTCTCGAAGGAAACAAAAAGAAAAGAAAAATACATAATTCTTAGAAGTAGTCGATATTCTTCTGAAAAGAAAGTAGTTCGTTGAGATGACACATTGTTTGAAGAGTTGGCATCGTGCCAGTATTTTGGGATAAGTATCCGCTTAATTTTTAACAGTGAATGAATATGACTCTGAAATTTAATCACCCGAGGAAATTTGTCGAACAGCCTTCAACCGACTATCAAACACACACACGAGTGTTTTGTTTAACCCTTCGACGACCAACCGACCGGACGAACACGTGCATTTATTTTGCGATCGAATCAAATTATACCGATTGTCTGTAGAGAGTAAAACAAAAGATGTTTCGAATAGAAAGAAACTGATGGCTATTATAAGATTGTAATCCCAAAATATTTGAGTAATTTTGCAATTACATTGTACAGGGAGGCCAAAATGTACTGAAACATTTTAAAAATTCAATAACTTTCTTGTTTGTAATTTAATTTTTTATGTCATTTTTCAGATATTATAAGCGACCTATAGGGCCGGGTAGGAAGCGCGTGGTGTAATGGTTAAAGTCATGGGAAATGGACTCGTCGCCCCGAGTTCAAATCCTGGACGTGGTAATTGCATTTCATTTAGCGCTAATACCCTTGGGAAAGGTATGAATCCTACTCTCCTTCCAGCTATGGGTAAATAGTAGGGCAGACTGGGCTCTTTAACCTTGGTTAGGCAACCAGTCTAGGAGAAGGAAAACTCTGAATTCAAACCTGTTAAACTCCGCTTAAGAAATTGACCTTGTGTCACATCCTGCTCGTGTGGAGAGGTTGGTAAATATACATATAGGACTGGGTTAGCTCAGTCGGTAGAGCGTTCGGCTAGAAATCACAAGGTTCCTAGTTCGATACCGACCCTCGTCAACTCAGCGTAGCACAGAGATCTTTGCGGTAAAGTAAGGATTTGTTATTACGTGTGGCGCTCTACTTCAGACGCAAATACCATCTCTTTCGTCCAGCGCTAGTGAAAAGGGAATAGACTCTCTTGCTGATTGGCTGATACCGATTTTAGGCCATCCTGACGATTTTACGGCTTTTATAACTAACCGAAGCAAACTCAAAATATCAGATTACGATGTGAAAAAACGAATCTATTAATAATGGAGATTCACTTTTGTCTGTAACAAAAGCTACGTCACTGCTTACGTCACATTACCCAAAATCGTCATAACATAAATAAATACACTCACAATTTCAACATGCAACATTAGACAGTCCTCATGGTTTTTTAAAACAAGTTTTAATAAATACATGACTGGTATTATATATCTATATATAGTTTGTTTTATTTTAATACATATTTAAAGTTTACATTTCAAATTGTTTTATTTTTTAATCCTGTGCAATATGTTTCAAAAATCTATTTTTACATCGCCCGGGGGTGTTTTTTATTTTGCTAGTTAAAATAATAGAAGAGTTGTATAATTTGCTTAAAGCATTGTGTTCATAATCGGTTTGATGGTTGGTTTCGAAGACTATCACATCGCTATCATATTGACATCGCTTTCTATAGATGAGATATTGCTACCTAGGTATATGAACTGGTCTACTAATTTCAGAGGATTGCCATTTAAAGTGAAAGTGGCACCATCTTGCTTAATTCACATGAACTCTGCTTTATCTGAGTTCACGTAGAGGTCAATGCCTCTTGCTGCCTACTCCAAGCAAGAAGAATCTAGCTTGGGCAGGTGTATTTGCAAAAAGTGTTCCCAAAAAATGAATAATGATTTTCAATGAAATTGGGAGTGGATAAAAAGACAGGGTCTAATTTACATTAAATTTACATTGTAAATTGAAAATTATGCTACATATAATTGGACATAAAGTCAGTGTTCAATTATGTATCATAAAACTGTTGTAAAATAGCCCTTCCCACCCCTATTTATGGTCACCACTCTCGATCCCACTTTTAAAGTTAATTTTCTCAATATCTCAATGTAAGTGTTGAGAAAACGAGGTATGATGTTGTTTGTTTACCTTTGATTTATTCCTAATATTTTTTTTTGATGTTGGGTTTTGCGGCATGTCAACCCTTTGGGTTATTTTATACCGAATACTTCTATTGGTAATCAAAATGTTTAATGCTAACAAAATTTTGAAATAATTTCATTTTCAATGGATAACACAATTTTGTTTGTAAACTCACGTTTTCTATTTAACCCATAGATGGGACTCTAACAGGTACTACCACTCCGGGTCAGAGTGGACCAGGGAGCAATGGTGATGAAGAGGTGCTCCATATTCCACAAACCTACAAAACTGGAACCTCACCATCAAATAGAGTTTAACGTCATTCCCAGGACATGTAGACCCGCAGCCACCACCTTTTAGCACCCATATGATAAAAGGGGGTTGGGGATTGCCATAAGGGCAATAGGGTTGGGAAAATCATATAGGTGCTAGGGTTTGACGTGACCAGCCGATTGATCGGAGGGGGCCTCTCCGACCGCCCGTCTAGCCCAAGATAGGGCCAAAGTGAAGTATTGCAAGTTATGAACTGCTCATCCACCTGAGTTCTATCCTTATAGAATCACTGGTCGCCACCCACGGCCAACAGGTGGCCCCATTGGGGAGTCTTACCCCTCTGCAGAGGTGTAGTCAGTGCATTCTAACGCCCCAGACGACAGGGCGGTCCTAATATTTCGAGATAAAGATCCCTTCGCCAGAAGATTTCTGGAAGTTTAGAGCTGTTAGCTTGTTGCTAATATATTTCCATTCTGTTGTGTTACTGGAGATGTCTTCCAAATTCTCTGCGTGTGTGTATGTGTAAATAATAGAATTTTTCAACAAAAATACATTTTTAGTGACAGAATAATTTCAAGAAATTCAGAATTCAAATGGCCTCCGCATTCGTCTGTTTTGTCTGTCTGACTTGTTTTGTATAGAGGGGGGGGGGGGATATATTGGGCGAAATAGACTTTCGAATCAACAAGCTCCCGCCGAGGGGGAACCAAAAACAACCGAGTTCTCCGTCGTCTCACAAGTTGGTCAGCACATTCTTCGTCTAGCAGCTGGAAAAATCCGTCGTCGTAGTCGAAATAATCCTTAGCAGTTCAAAATCACATTTCCTTACTGAAAATCGCTTCGTCGTCGACTGCTTCTGTTGCTGCTGACTCCCCAGTGCTCGGTTCACTTGTTATTTTATGGGCATATTAGCCAAACATCCGGGCACGTCAGTCAAACCTCGCGTCCGTCCAGTTCCTACATCGCATCTATTTTTGCATGCGGGAGGACGCGAATTCAATCCCGGCAGGCAAGACAATGTCTTGCTCTTTTTCCTTTCTCGTTCTCCGTCACAGTTATGTAAAGGAGTGTGTGATGGAAGTCCCAGGGAATTTTATGCATTTCAATCTCAGATTCTGGTTTATGCATCTACCATTTTCTTGTATGATCAAAATTTAACTTTTTGCATAATTCCCAGTGGATCACCTTCCTAGTCGGGCCTAGCTTTGTATTTACGTTGTGCTAGGTTTCCACATTCGCTCATTATTATTATTATTATTATTATTATTATTATTATTACTAGCAAATATATGCACCCTCCGGGTGCAAGTATTTAAGTTTTAATGTAATAAAATATTGTATTAAATTAGAAAGGCTAATGAAACTAAATAAGAATACAGATAAAAAGATTTGAAACAGAGGGAGTATAATAAAATATTTGAAACAGAGGGAGTATGATAAAAAATGGAACAAACTGAAACTTACTCTTCCATCACTCTCGTCTTTCATTGTTATTTTTTTCTAATTTAAGTATTTAGTTATAAGAGGAAGTAAAGAATAAATGACAGTTATTTTTTCTTGTTAATGGATTTCATTTAAGATTCATTGAAGAGATTTTTGCTTATATTCATTAAAATAAAACCAAACAGTTAGAAATCAATTATACTAAGCACATATTTATTAAATTCGATTTTTTAATATTAATATGCAAATTAGCCTTCCCGTTCACACTGTAAACCGCTATTTTGTTGTATATATAAATATAATTGCATGTCGTCAGTATGTAGACATGGTCAACAGTATTAATAATGTAAGACAATTTTATTAATAATTGAGGTTTAGATTTAGATAAGAATAAAATCATGGAGAATGTGATGTCAATAACTAAGAGAATTGTGACTTGAGTAGGAATATAGTTTCGGTTACAGACAGAAAAACACACAATCTCCATTATAATAAGATTATTATTATTATCACGATCTTCTTTTATTATACGAGACCATCGTACACTACGAACTTATATTCGTATTTTCCTTCTACAATAAAAGCCAGACATTTGATTAGGTAAATTAATTCTCTGTACATCTTTTTCTTAGATAAGAGAAATATCTATGTATTTTCCAGACACGATTGAAAGATAATAATTTAAATATAATTATTATGTCCGTTTAGTTAACATTTCAGATGAACATATGACCTATTAATTGGGATTAAGTGACAGCAAGTCTTATCAATTGTCCGTGGTTGTTAATCATCTGGTTGTAAGTAGAAAATACACCCTCACACACACACCCTCACACACACACACACACACACACACACACACACACACACACACACACACAGACAAACTCAATTAATTTTAACGTGAGGAATATTCGTTGTTTTATTCACTCCATCGTATTAGTTGGTTAGCGGGTTGGTTGGTGGATTTAACGGCATGTAAACCTATCGGGTCATGTTATACTAAATACTCTCCATTGAGTGGGGAGGGGATTGCCACGAGCAATGACTGATAGTAATGAGTTGGGAAAGATACTAATGGCCGTGTGTGGGGGCACGTGATGCTTAAGTACGGAATCCTGGTTGCTGAATAATTCATGACATACAACACTTTATTTAGGCTCTTATTTCAATTAGACGGGCGGCCGGAGAGCACCCAAGCCCTACTGATCAATCAGCTGGTCACGTCAAGCCCTAACATCTATATGATTATTCTGAGTATATTGCCTTTATGGCAACCCGCAACACTTCTTGTCATATATATATATATATATATATATATATATATATATATATATACATATATATATATATATATATATTTGGGAAAATATGTGCTTAATTGAAGTCGGATCTAATTTTGAAAGTTAATTAACTAATAATTAATTAATTATGCGGGCATACCTATTTAAATTTAAGGCTAAACAAATCGAGAAAAATCAATCTCTGTATATACATTTCGGCCTATTAGGCCTCGATTTGTTTAGCCTTACATTTGAATAGGTATGCCCGCCTAATTAATTAATTATTAAATAATTAACTTTCAAAATTAGGTACGACTTTAATTAAGCACATATTCTCCCAAAAGTTGTCGGCTAAAAAGCCATATCAAAACACATCGCTTGTGTATTTACTTCAAATATATATATATATTATATATATATATATATATATATATATATATATATATATATATATATATATATAGTGTGCCGTGAATCTTCCGTGGATGCCGTGAGTATTTAAGACTGTTGATCATCCTCTTATATTTTTATTCTATTACTTTAATATTTTTGTTTTAATTTGATATATTTTTTTGTTTTAGTTTTAGTTATGCTACACTTGTAGCATATTTTCAGTACTCCTTTTCTTTTAAAATTTAAATGATAAAATAATTATATGTTTATATACTGATAGTGTACCTCGATCAATTTATTGGCCCAGCTCACTGTGGCATGAGTTGAATAAAGGTTGAAAAACTCGGATATATTTTGGAAAAGGCAAATAAATCAGACTGCCAGGGATTGTTTTTTGCGTCTAAGGAGGATCGCTGTATGTGTGTGTGTGTGTGTGTGTGTGTGTGTGTGTGTGTGTGTGTGTGTGTGTGTGTTTGGGAAGCATTCTTTCATTTATACATGTAGAATTAAACAAAAAACACATCTCCTGTTTAGCAATTTTATTTTTGATCTTTTCTAGTTTTCTGGCCAACCTTTTAATATTTGGGTGGAATTCGTGGATAAGTCTACCAAAGTTCAAATCCCGAGTACTTTCGGCACTTTGAAGTGCCATTATCAGGGGTGATGTGTTCCAAGTTTTTTTTTTATTATATTAATGTGGAGGCTGGAAGGAGAAGGATTGATGAGAAAGGTGTTATAGGCATTTTAAAATGTGGGTACTGCATTGGAAATTAATTTTGTTTAAGGATGGTTTGTATTGTTTTATGTATAAAGCTTCTAGTATTTGGAGTTTTTGTTTATTTTTTTCTTTGTACAGAATGTGTGTATTTTCCGTTAAGATATTTCGGTAATTAGAGTGTGGGCATGGATGTAATTTCAGGTGTTGTGAAATGGAACTATTATCTGTTAAATGGAGGGTAATGGAGGCCAGAAAACTAGAAAATAAAATTATTAAACAGATGTGTCTTTTGTTTAATTCTACATATATATATATATATATATATATATATATATATATATATATATATATTAATATACTCAACCCTCCACACGAGCAAGATGTGACACAAGTCTGATATTGACACAATATACTATCTATCAGAAAATGACAAATATTTATCCAATATATGATTGAAAAATATGACTTCGATATAAAATTAAAATTTTGCATGGTAAAAAAATCGGCTAGAATACTCTTGAGGGAGGAGTTTCCTGGGGTGAGGAGAAGACTTGCTGACCCTAAAACTAAAGTGAAAGAGCAATAGTTAGAGCTGGTAGGGAAAACTACTACTACTAATACTACTACTACTACAACAACAACAACAACAACTACTACTACTACTAATAATAATAAACGGATCACCTTATCCCAGCAAGAAGACCAGACCTAGTGTTGATAAACAAAAAAGAAAGAACTTGTCAAATGGTGGATTTGCAGTTCCAGCAGATCACAGGGGGAAGCTAAAGGAAAATGAAAAAATGGACAAATACCTGGACCTTGCCAGAGAACTGAAAAAGTTATGGAATATGAAAGTGAAAGTGATACCAATTGTAGTTGGTGCACTTTGAACGGTCCCAAAAGGATTGGAAAAGAGTCTGGAAAGTTTGGAAATCAGAGGAAGGATTGGAACCATTCAGAACACTGCACTGCTGCAATCTGGCAGAATACTCAGAAGAGTCCTGGAGACCTGAGGAGAATTGCTGTCACTCAGACTCCGGTGAAAGACCCTCAGCTAACATTGATGTGAAAACTCAAAAGGAGTAAATAATAATAATAATAATAATAATAATAATAATAATAATAATAATAAAGCAGTTTGTGCACAAACTAGCAATTGTAGTTGGTGCACTTGGAACGATCTCAAAAAGTTTGGAAAAAAGACTGGAGGAACTGGAAATCAGAGGAGGAATTGAGACCATCCAGACATCTGCATTGCCTCAATCGGCTAGAATACACAGAAAAATCCTGGAGACTTGCGGAAACCTGTTGTCATTGAGACTCCAGTGAAAGATCATCATCTAACGCTGGTGTGAAAAATAATAATAATAATACTCGGCCTTTTGGCTAAGATCAAAGTGTAGACTCTGTTGTCATCAGCTCAATATCTGATTGGTTATCTACATGGGCACTACAATATTGGAAGACGGTGAAGAGTTAGGGGCTTGCTCTGTCTTTGCCACAGGTTGGCCTCGAATTGCAGGATCTCCAGAAATCAGCCCAGTCACCCCTTAGGGAGACAATGAGAAAAGAATTGAAAGACCATCAGCTTACACTGGTGTGAAAAACTCGAATAATGATAATAATAATAATAATAATAATAATAATAGACACGAGTGGATTGGGAAGGGGATACACTGGGAATTATGCAAACAATTAAATGTTGACCATACAAGAAAATGATAGATGAATAAACCAGAATCTGTTCTTGAGAACGAAACGCATAAAATTCTCTAGGACTTTGAAATAAAAACTGATCACCTTATCCCAGCAAGAAGACCAGACCTAGTGTTGATAAACAAAAAAGAAAGAACTTGTCAACTGGTGGATTTTGCAGTACCAGCAGATCACAAGGTGAAGCTGAAAGAAAATGAAAAAATGGACAAATATCTGGACCTTGCTAGAGAACTGAAAAAGTTATGGAATATGAAAGTCAAAGTGATACCAATTGTAGTTGGTGCACTTGGAACGGTCCCAAAAGGATTGGAAAAGTGTTTGGAAAGTTTGGAAATCAGAGGAAGGATTGAAACCATTCAGAACACTGCACTGCTGCAATGTGCAGAATACTCAGAAGAGTACTGGAGACCTGAGCAGACTTACTGTCACTCAGATTCCAGTGAAAGACCATCAGCTAATGCTGATGGGAAAACTCAAAAGGAGTAAATAATAATATGAGACCGGACCTTGTATTGATTGACAAGAAAAAGAGAACCCGCCATCTCTTGGTTTCTGCCGTCCCGGCCGACCATCGAGTGAAAATGAAAGAAAACGAAAAGATAGTCAAATACTTGAGCCTTGCCAAGAACTGAGGAAGCTGTGGAACATGAAGTGAGGGTCGTACCAATTGTAATTGGTGCCCTTGGAACGATCCCCAAAGCTCTGGAAAAGAATTTGGGGGAACTGGAAATCAGAGGAAGAATCAAGACCATCAAACTACTGCACTGTTGGGATCAGCTAGAATACTCAGAAGTGTCCTGGAGACTTGAGGAGACTTGCTGTCACTCAGCCTCCAGTGAATGACCAGCTACAGCAGGTGTGAAAAACTAAATCATAATAATAACCAACATTGTACTAAAATCAAATGTCATTTTATGGGTGGCTTTAATATTCTTTGCAATACAAAAAGGACACATAAATCTGCTCGCACATTATAAAAAAAGATAGTATTTAGTCGCTTTTAATCTGTAATACAATTCAACAAACTAGACGCATCGTATATTAAACGAGAACAATAAAGAAAACTAACAAAAAACATCCTAAATATGATCTCATGCTGTTTCACTCAAGTTAAAAAGAAAGACATTTGAAATTTTGACAAATTGTATAATAAAACAAGGGAAACTGAATCGATTCTTCTACTAAAACACTTACAAAATAGCCGGCTCGTAAAACATTCATTTCTTTTTACAGAATCACGAGTTAAATTCTCTCATAAACTTGAACATTAAATACAACAATGGTTATTTATTTAGGTTTTTTTTTTTTCAAAAAATAAAAATATTAGAAGAAGAAAGAAGAAGAAGAAGAAGAAAGAAGAAGAAGAAGAGAAGAAGAGGGGGGAGAGGAGGAGGAGAGTACGTTAAATAAACAGAAGAAGAAGAGTTAAATAAGAAGTTCATTAAAAAGAAGAAGAAGAAGAAGAAGAAGAAGAAGAAGAAGAAGAAGAAGAAGAAGAAGAAGAAGAAGTTAAATAAACACAAGAAGTAAGAAGAAGAAGAAGAAGAAGAAGAGAAGAGGGAGGAGGAGGGGAGGAGGAGGAGAAGAAGGGTAAATAAACAAGAAGAAGACGAAGAAGAAGAAAGAAGAAGAAGAAGAAGAAGAAGAAGAAGAAGAAGGGAAGTTAAATAAACACAAAGAAGAAGAAGAAAGAAGAAGAGGAGGAGGAGGAGGAGAAGAAGAAGGTAAATAAACACAAGAAAGAAGAACGAAGAAGAAGAAGAAGAAGAAGAAGAAGAAGAAAGAAGAAGAAGAAGAAGAAAGTAAATGAACACAAAAAGAAGTTAAAAAATCACAAGAAGAAGAAGAAGAAGCTAAATAACAGAAGAAGAAGAAGAAGAAGAAGAAGAGAAGAAGAAGAAGAAGAAGAAGAAGAAGAAGAAGAAGAGAAGCTAAATAAAAGAAGAAGAAGAAGAAGAAGAAGAAGAAGAAGTTAAATAAAACACAAGAAGAAGAAGAAGAAGTTTAAATAAACACAAAAAAGAAGAATTTAAATAAACACAAGAAGAAGAAGAAGAAGAAGAAGAAGAAGAAGAAGAAGAAGAAGAAGAAGAAGAAGAAGAAGAAGAAGTTAAATGAACACAAAAAGAAGTTAAAAAATCACAAGAAGAAGAAGAAGAAGCTAAATAACACAGAAGAAAGAAAGAGAAGAAGAAGAAGAAGAAGAAGAAGAAGAAGAAGAAGAAGAAGAAGAAGAAGAAGAAGAAGAAGAAGAAGAGAAGAAGCTAAAATAAAAGAAGAAGAAGAAGAAGAAGAAGAAGAAGAAGAAGAAGAAGAAGAAGAAAAAACACAAGAAGAAGAAGAAGAAGTTAAATAAACACAAAAAAGAAGAATTTAAATAAACACAGAAGAAGAAGAAGAAGAAGAAGAAGAAGAAGAAGAAGAAGAAGAAGAAGAAGAAGAAGTTAAATAAACACAAAAAGAAGAAGTTAAAAAAACCCAAGAAGAAGAAGAAGAAGAAGAAGAAGAAGAAGAAGAAGATCTATATTAAATTAAGTGAACTAAAACATATATTCAGTTTTATATTCTATGAACAGAGGCCAGACAAGATAATATAGTTAACATCCTCGACGAACAAGGTAGAAAATTGTGTCGCATCTACAAAGAATTTAATTTCAATATTATTGCTTCGTTGCTTATATGAGCCGGAGAAAATATTTACAAAAGTAATATCAACGAGATATCTGCACGTAGGAAAGTTTTATATTCTCATAAGTCAATCAGTGACCGTACAGATGCTTTCTTGTGGGGTTCTGTTTAGGATCGTGCGTAGGAATCTTGTGCAACAACCATCTACTTGCACTGAGGGCACTGCTGGAGAAGCAAGGACGAACTCATAAGCGACGTTCACCTGGTGAAGCCAGCACATGGAAAAACCGATACAGGCCGCCCAGTGACCGTACAGATGCTTTCTTGTGGGGTGCCGTTTAGGATCGTGCGTAGGAATCTTGTGCAACTACCATCTACCTTGCACTGAGGGCACTGCTGGGGAAGCAAGGACGAGCTCATAAGCGACGTTCTCTTGGGGAAGCTAGCACATGGAAAAGCCGATACAGGACGCCCAGTGACCGTACAGCTGTTTTCTTGTGGGGTGCGGTTTAGGATAGAACGTGGGATTCTTGTGCAACTACCATCTACCTTGCACTGAGTGCGTTGCTGGAGAAGCAAGGACGAACCCATAAGCGACGTTCTCCTGGGGAAGCTAGCACATGGAAAAGCCGGTAGAGGCCGCCCAGTGACCGTACAACTGCTTTCTTCTGGGGTGCTGTTCATGATCGTACGTTGGATTCTTGTACAACTACCTTGTTCTCTTGTTGTCTTGTTAGGGTCCGTGTTGTGCAGCTTGTGGGCACTACTGGAGAAGCAAGGAGGAACTCATAAGCCACGTTCTTCTGGGGAAGCCAGCACACGGAAAAAACACTGCGCGGATACTTGATGCTGCGCAATGAATGATAGGGACAGTTGACGAGTGATTGTCATGGAAATCCGTGCTGCAAGCATGACATGATGATGATGATGATAATGATGATGATGATGAAGTCAATCAATCAATGGCTTTATAACATAAATGAACACCAAGGTCTCTTTTTGACAGGTGACACTATATCATCATCATCATTTCGCACCAGCAGCGCGGATATCCATAAAAATCTCTCGCCAACCATCCCTATCATTCATTGACTCTGGGAGATCCTCCGCACAGCATGCTGTATCTGCACATTCGCTGGACGGCCCGCACTAGTATGTCCATGTGCCGGTTTCCACAGAAGGACGTCGCTTATTAGCTCATCCTTACTTCTCCAGTGGTGTCCTGCATGTCTTGTTTGCCTTACTCGGATGGTTTGTGTAACAGAGAGCAGGAGACCATATAGCTGCTTTCTTGTGGGATGTTGCCTCTACGATTTGTTCAAGGTCACACGCAGCATTCATGTGCAACTCCCATCTAGTCTATTTTCCCGGCGTTTCGTCAAGGTCTAAACAACGATATATTTAGCTTGAAGGAATTTAGACACTCACGTTCTTAATGGCTCGCTATCAAATAAAGTCGTCGGGGGTGACCCAAAGTCGGTATCAGCCAGACAGCGAGGGAGTCTATCCCCTTTTCACTAGCGCTAGACCATCGAGATTGTTTTGTTGTGGCTGAGGCGTTGTGCCACACCTACCACCAGCTCCTCATTTTACCGCATTGATCCCTGTGCTACTCATACGCTGAGTTGGTGAGGGCCGGTACCAAACCAGGAACTCTGGGGTTCCCAGCAAAACACTCTACCGACTGAGTGTTATATACTCATATATATATATATATATTTAGCAACCCCTCCGCACGAGCAGGATGCGACACAAGGTCAATTTCTTAAGCGGAGTTTAACAGGTTTGAATTCAGAGTTTTCCTTCTCCTAGACTGGTTACCTAGCCATGGTTAAAGAGTCCAGTCTGTCCTGCTATTTACTCATAGCTGGAAGGAGAATTGGATGCATACCTTTCCCAAGAGTATTAGCGCCATGTGAAATTCCAACAGCTTCGTCCAGGAATTGAACTCGCGTTGACAAGTCCATTTCCTACGACTCTAACCATTAGACCACGCGCCTCCATACAACCTCATTCGGTTTATGCATAAGACTTCTTATGATCGAGAGAGGAGAGACTATTAGACAGATATTAGACAGATACATAACTTACTTGGCCGTTTTCTTCATTATATTCGCCATGTTGGATTCTACTTCGGACAGGATCGTCTACGTACTTGTTGCTTCTTTCTTTTGTCTGGCTGTTTCATCTTTTTCTTGCTTGGCCGGTCTTGTAACTATGGCATGTTTAATTAATCAATAACGCTTGTTGCTTTTCAAAGCTTTATTTGCCTTTTGTAACTAACTCAACACGCGGAGCTGACGGCCGTGATGAAACACGTCTGTTCCATCCGGTGTTTGACTGTCAACTGACTTAACTAACTCAAAATCACGTGACGTTCGAGATTTGCGGTTTTACCAATGCCTTGTATTTTTTTCCACGGAAACTGCCGCCTACGTGCTGATTTAAAAAAACCTACAGGTGCTTGTCAACAATCTATGCTACCACCATATTATGCAGCATGAGATGACATTTTGATTAGGGTCAGATCCCACTGAAAGCACCGGTTCCCACTAGATCCCCGAAGTTAAGAGACCATCAGCTTAATTGGGTAACTACTTAAGTCTGCTTTAAATCGCTGACAGCGGCTCTCACGCCACTGCGATCCAACCATAATCCTTAGCCATCGCCTTCTAAAACATATATAATACGGATTGGGTTTTGCCATAAGGGCAATAGTGTCGCGACAATCATCTAGGTGCTAGGGCTTGACGTCATCCAGTGTCGATAACGAACGATGGATGTATATATTTTCATATTTAGATATGTCTGGTACAAGGCAGGTCTAAGAGAACTATATATTCCGAAATTTGCAATATATATATTTACAAACCTCTCCGCACGAGTAGGATGCGACACAAGGCCAATTTCTTAAGCGGAGTTTAACAGGTTGAATTCTGAGTTTTCATTCTCCTAGACTGGTTGCCTTACCAAGGTGGAAGAGCCAAGTCTGCGCTACTATTTACCCATAGCTGGAGGGAGTATAGTTGGATTCATAATTTTCCCAATGGTATTAGCGCTATATGAAATGCAACAGCTTCGTCTAGGATTTGAACTCGGGTCGACGACTCCATTTCCTACCACTCTAACCATCATCCCACGCGCCTCAATATATAAAATTGCAATATATGATAAAACCGGTTGGGTGTTTGCCATAAGGGCAATAGGGTTAAAATATTAATATAAGCGCTACGGCTTGACGTGACTAGCCGTTTGTTTAGGAGGGTCTTCAAATGCCTGTATAGATACTATACAGGCGTTTGAAATAAGGGGTAAAGTGGAGTATTACATGTCTTGTACTGCTCAGCCATTAGGTTCCACCCTTAAGCATCACGGGTCGTCACCAACCTTACTGTGTCTAAAAACGAACAATTTTAGTACATATTTTCATATTTAGATATGTGTGGTACAAGGCTAACGAAAATGAGCGCTAAGTGAACTATATATTTCCAAAATTGCAATATTAGCTTAATAGAATTTAGTACAACTGGCTACCTATGCAGACCGTCGAAAAAAAAAAGTCCACTAAACCTTGTTGTATGCAATTGTCTCCAAGCGGAATAAGACTGAAAATAAACAATGAATTGGAATTCATTTCGAAATTCAACTCCCATGTGACAGACATGAAGTAAAATAAAATTCTTAGAAATAAAAAATAAAAAAAAAATCATATTTACAATTTCTCGTTTTTGTCTGCATTTTGGTGGAACCAAAAAAAGAATTTTTGTAATTTTGTGAATATTTTCCTAAAGTTTTCATTATTCGTCGATGGGTCGGCCATGTTGTTTTATAACCCTCAGCTAAAAAAAATAAAATTAAAAAAAAAAAAAATAGAAACATTTCTGCTTTAGATCTTTTTTTTATCCACCCCCTTTTTTATAATTCATGCAAAAATTGACGCTATCGAAATCCTCCTGATACATTATTGGGCCAAATAATTCGATAACCACAGGAAATAAGAAAATAATTGAAAATACGCTTATATCCACGCCCACCCACGTACACACACAAACACACACAGACACACAGACACACACACACACACACAACATATATATATATATATATATATATATATATATATATATATATGTGTGTGTGTGTTGTGTGTTGGTGGTGGTTGAATTTTTGTATGCTTATTTTCCAAATTATGCGTATATTTTAAGACATTACTCACACATATATATCCTATTACACACACACACACACACATCCACACACACACACACACACTCAACACCCACCCACATATATATATATTTCATATCTAATAAATATCGCTCTCTCCTCTCTCACCACACACACACACACACACACACACACACACACACACACACACACACATATATATATATATATATATATATATATATGTTATGTGTGTGTGCATGTGTGTGCGTGTGGGTGTGTTTGTACATGTGTGTATTATATATGTGTGTATTTGTGTATATAGGTATGTGGTGTGTGATATCTTAAAATGTACGTATAACTTAGAAATATTCAGAAATACACAAATATAAATATATATATAAAAAAGAAAGAGACAGAGACAGAGACAGAGAGAGAGAGAGAGAGAGAGAGAGAGAGAGAGAGAGAGAGAGAGAGAGAGAAGGGGGAAATCAATGGAGAAAGAGTGATTCGATAGATGTGTATACACATATGTATGCCGTGTTGTGTGTGTGTGTGTGTGTGTGTGTGCACTTTGTTTATGTCTATCTTTGTAGGGTCTTAAAATATTATACACAATCTTATATATACGGACGTGTGTGTTTGTGTGTGTATGTGTTTGTACGTGTATGTGTGTGTATGTGTATGCCTACTATAAGTTTTCAGTAGGTCTTCATTAATGCATATACAGGGTGTTCGGAATAAATTATGTTTCTCCGTAGGTTTGAGGTATTGACGCACACTAGGCATCATTTAAAAGCTTGGACCCTTCTTCATTCATATCCATGATTACAGATAGAATTGATGACTGGAAACCACGTGAATCATGGAAGAGAATAACTTGTATCATGATGATCTGTGCCGGCTTTCAAAATAAGGAGATTATGGTTGCTGCCCAGTGATCCCTGAACACTGTAAAACAATCAGGCATGAACTAGAAGTAAGCTAGAAGTAAGCAATATAAAAGACGATATGATTGGGTTCGTATAGCAGATTTCCTTGAAAATCTGCAGAAAGCTTATCAGGCTGAATTTAGATGCCTACGTGGAATTGCTAAACACTAGATTCTGTTTTTAATTCGAAGTAAATTGTAGCAACGAGGTTTACAAACGACATCTAACGAAGATCATCTTCCTACACGTCTAAACCATTAGCTCACCTTATTCACCCACCCACAATGCTTTGTAAGTTTAATTCTTAGAGTTTGATTTCCTGAATAATTATCTTTTGCAGCATTTCTCTTCATCACCATTACTCCCATCTATGGGTTAACTCAAGAGGGTGAGTCAAAAAGTTATGCCATTTTGTTTAGGACAGGTATAATTATCAATACAGGAACATCTATCATACATCAAAATGAAGCTGGTCCTCTGTGGATCATATCCCTACTTTTCCACATAGGTGAGTAAAAAATAATGCCATTTTGTTTAGGACAGGTATAATTATCTATACAGGAACATGTATCATATATAAAAATGAAGCTGTTCCTCTGTGGATCACATCCCTACTTTTCCACATAGGTGAGTAAAAAATAATGCCATTTTGTTTAGGACAGGTATAATTATCAATACAGGAACATGTATCATACATCAAAATGAAGCTGGTCCTCTGTGGATCACATCCCTACTTCTCTAATAGGTGAGTAAAAAAGTAATGATTTGTTTAGGACAGGTATAATTATCAATACAGGAACATGTATCATACATCAAAATGAAGCTGGTCCTCTGTGGATCACATCCCTACTTCTCTACATAGGTGAGTAAAAAAAAATAATGCCATTTTGTTTAGTACAGGTATAATTATCAATACAGGAACATGTATCATACATCAAAATGAAAGCTGGTCCTCTGTGGATCACATCCCTACAATTCCACATAGGTGAGTAAAATAATGCCATTTTGTTTAGGACAGGTTAATTATCAATACAGGAACATGTATCATATATCAAAATGAAGCTGGTCCTCTGTGGATCACATCCCTACTTCTCTAAATAGGTGAGTAAAAAAGTAATGCCATTTTGTTTAGGACAGGTATAATTATCAATACAGGAACATGTATCATACATCAAAATGAAGCTGTTCCTCTGTGGATCACATGCCTACTTTTTCCACATAGGTGAGTAAAAAAAATAATGCCATTTTGTTTAGTACAGGTTAATTATCAATACAGGAACATGTATCATACATCAAAATGAAGCTGTTCCTCTGTGGATCACATGCCTACTTTTCCACATAGGTGAGTAAAAAAAATAATGCCATTTTGTTTAGTACAAGTATAATTATCAATACAGGAACATGTATCATACATCAAAATGGAGCTGGTCCTCTGTGGATCACATACCTACATTTCCACATAGGTGAGTATAAAGATAATGCCATTTTATTTAGGACAGGTATAATTATCAATACAGGAACATGTATCATACATCAAAATGAAGCTGGTCCTCTGTGGATCACATTCCTACTTCTCCATATAGGCGTGTCAAAAAATAATGCCATTTTGTTAAGGACAGGTATAATTACCAACACAGAAACATGAAGCTGGTCCTCTGTGGATGACATCCCTACTTTTCCACATAGGCGTGTCAAAAAATAATGACATTTTGTTTAGGACAGGTATAATTACCAATACAGGAATATGTATTATACATCAAAATGAACAGGTCTTCTGTGGATCACATCCCTACTTTTCCACATAATCACCGTTTCTCTCTCAAACCCCCTTTCCTGGAGCCGAAGAGATGATTGTCCGAGGCTACATTTCGCAAGTTATTTATGCACTAGATAACAGATCCTTTTTGCTGGTTAATTAACACTAAATCTGGTCATTTGAATCTCAAAGATTATTATCGTAAAGAACCTCACGAGATAAAAATAAAAATGGCATTACTTTTTGACTCACGCTCGTATATAGACGCAATTTGTTTATTAATTGAAGGTTTGGTTATTATCTTAATATCAATAAAACAATATCATTCCTAATAAGAACCGTGTCATAAACACGAGCTAAATATGTTATTGTAATTGTACGATAATTTCCTTCATTTGAAAAATAACTATTAATTATCTTAATTATTCCATCGGAAAAAGCTTTTAATATCTTAATAACGCACTGCCCTACTAAATATATCGGTAGAGTGTTAATGCAATCTGTGATTAATATCTATAACTTAAATGCTTCCATTAATTGAAAATAAACATTTGATTTTAATTTAGAATTATCCTCTCACCCGGACTGAGTGACGTTTGTTTATTATATGTTTATTTGAAAGAAAGATAATTTGGTTTTCATAACCAGATGTGTGACTATCTCAGTAGTCTTCGTCTAATTGGCAACTGGATTAGGTTAAGTTGTGTTGCTTCATGGCATGTCAACTGCTACGGGTTATATAATGCCACATCTTTTTTTGTATGTATGATTTGTCAGGGAATAGTTTATAGACAAATATTTTGTTTTTAAACGAACCGTTAAGTCGCTTAATTGTTGGATTTTACGGCATGTCAATCGTTGGGTTATTTTATGCCGAATACGTTTTATCTTATTTGTTTTTATTGTGGAGTAAATTTTAAACACATTTTTGAACTACTTTTATTTTCAATTTAATACATAAATGTGACTCTAAAAGGTAATACCACTCTGGGTCAGAGTGTATCTGGGAGTAATATCAATGAAGGAATACTCCACACTCCCCAGAGCTCCAGAATGGTAACCTTTCCTCTAGATAGAGTTTAACGTCATACGCAGGACACTGAGACCCAGAGCCTGCGCCTTCAAGCACGTGTTTGATAAAAAGGGATGGAGGTTTGCCATAAGAGCCATACGGGTTTGACGTGACCAACAGATTGAAAGAAGTGGCCTCTCCGACCGGCAGTTTAGCCCAAGTAATGGCCAAAGTCGAATGTTGTATGGCATGGACTGCTCGTTGATTCAATTGCCTCCTTACACATCAGGGGTCACTACGAACGGAGAAGACGTGACCCCATTGGCGCGAGCCTTCAACATGAAGGATCCACAGTTCAAAGAGAAGGTTTCCGAGTTCGACAAGAAATGTCAGAAGGTCGGAGGGCACATCGGCCGAAACATTGTGCAGATAATAATACATATGAGGACAATAGTCCGATTAATCCATATAATACAGATTCTCAAGCCATTTTTAAAAAAATCAGAGAAATAAGCTGTTTCAATCAGACATAATGGAAAGATGAAAAGAAGGAAAGAAAGAAAAAGGTGTGTGTGTGTATGTGTGTGTGTGTTATGTGTGTGTGTGTGTGTGTGTGTGTGTGAGAGAGAGAGAGAGAGGGGGGAGAGAGTTAAATCAGATTATTATACTTTTTACGTATTGAAATATTGGCAATAGCTCTTATGTAGGCATATCAAACGTTGTAATAATTAAATTCACATACCGTGTTATATACACAGGTCCTGCTGGTTCTAAAATAAAACAGGAATAATAAACAGTTGAAGGTCGTGATGTAAGGGTTAGAGTTGTAGGAAATGAACTAGTCGACCCGAGTTCATATCCTGGACGAAGATACAGTTCGCATAGCGGTAATAACCTTGGGAAAAGTATGAATCCAACTACTACCTCTCTCTAGCTATGAGTAAATAGTAGGGCAGACTGAGCTCTTTAACCTTGGTAAGACAATCAGTCTAGGAGAAGGAAACTCTGAATTCAAACCTGTTAATCTCCACTTGGGGTGGTCACTAATAGATTAGTTCTAATTAGAGATCTATTTCACTAAATAATACTCTTGGGAAAGGTATGAATCCGCCTATTCTGCTTCCAACTATTGGTAAATAGTACAGAAAACTGGCTCTTGTCCCTTGAGGCACAAGCTTAGAAGGAAGGTATTTAGAAAGATTGGGTTATTCTGAGGGCTGATTGGTTGGTTTTACACTATGTCAAACCTTGTTTGAAACTTTAAATTTTTGCCTACTTTAAACCGCTCACAGCACTGTGATGCCAAACCTAAGCAAATTACAAAAACTGATCGTTAGTTCATTATAATTGAGTGTAAGGACTCAGATTACAATAGTAATAGGACTTTATTTGAATAGAATGAGTTCTGGGGTGATAGATAGTGAACTTTGAAATATCCCTCATACAAGTAAAATCACCAAGAAAATTTGGTACATAAGCCACTGATGGTTAGTCATTATAATTGATTCAGAAGATTATACAACAACAAAATAGCGGTTTACAGTGTGAATTGGGACAGCTAATTTGCATATTGATTATAAAAATTTGATTTTAATAAATATGTCTGCTTTAGTTAATATTGATTTGTAATTGTTTGTTTTATATTAATGAATTGAGCAAAATCTCGGGGATAAATCTTAAAAGGAAATCCATTAACAAGAAAGAAGTAACTGTAATATTATTTCGTACTTCCTATTTTTAACTAAATAGGTTAAATTAGGAAAATTAACCAATTGGAAAGACGGAGTTAAGGGAAAATGAGGAAGAGTTAGTTCCAAAAGTTGTTCTATTTTCAATCATTACCCCCTCTGATCCAAATCCTTCTAATCTGCGTTCTTATTTCAGTTCATTAGCCTTTCAAATTTAACATGATATTTTATTTATTAAAACTTAAATACATGGCACCCGGAGGGTGTTATATATTTGCTAGTAATACTAATCATCAAGCCTCATCTCAAACATTCAGTCAAAACAGAGTTTATCTACTCTTGGATTAGATCACGAGAAAATACTTTAAGAATCTTCACCCTTAACCTAGACTTTTACTGTAAACTTAAACTATTAATAATTCTCCGCCAAAGCAATTAACTTGTTTGTCTCTTATTACAGAAGGGTTTTTCGTTCATCTGAAAAAATGTTTTTTGTTTTTAAGGTCTTCTTTGTGTTATTATCTCACAGAGTTATAAGAGGCCAAATGGGCCTTGACATTGTGCTTAACCCGATATTCTACTTTTAATTTTATTGCTATACGTTTTGGCTTCCATTCTTTAATGTTTTGTTCAAAACGTTTAGCGTGAAAAATAAAATAAGAAATTAAAATGTGATGAATAAAAAGATACAAAACATGAGTTTATAAAATTAATTATTTACCGTTTATGCAAACAGCGTCTGTTGACGCGAGTTAAGTCACGTTTTTAAGAAGAAGAAGAAGAAGAAGAAGAAGAAGAAGAAGAGTTAAATAATGGAAGGAGAAAGAAGTAGTGGAAAAAGAAATTGACCATATGGACAGAATAGGAATTAGATAATGTTAAAAGGAAAGAAGTTTTAAAATCAGAAGAATTAAAAAATAAACAGATTCAAATAAGGTAAAAACGTAAAAAATAATATATATATTTTTATTAATGGGATTGTGGGTTGTCTGTCTGTAACCGAAACTATATTACTATACAAGTCAACAATTCCCTTTTGTTATTTTACATCACATTCTCCATGATTTTTATTTTTATCCTTAACCTCAATTATTAATAAAATGTTTACATTATTAATGTTGACCATATCTACCATGCAATAACATTACAATTGTATTTATATATACAACAAAAATAGCGGTTTACAGTGTGAATGGGAAGCTAATTGCATATTGATATTAGAAATTTGATTTTTAATTAAATAATATGCTTAGTAATTATTGATTTCTATTGTTTGGTTTATCTTATTGAAATATGAGCAAAATCTTCGGGATAAAATCTTAAAAGAAATCCATTAAAAAGAAGAAATAACTCGTAATTTTATTGTTTTAACTTCCTATTTTAAACTAATAGTAAATTAGGAAAATTTTACCAATGAAAGACGGGAGTTAATGAAAAATGATGGAAGTTGTCTATTTTTCGATTATACCCCCTCTGTTCCAAAATCGTTTTATCTGCATTCTTATTCAGTTCCATTAAGGCCTTCCAATTTAATATGATATTTTATCATATTAAAACTTAAATACTTGCACCCGAAGGGTGGCATATATTTGCTAGTATATATATATATATATATATATTTATATATATATATATATATATATAATATATATGGAGTAAATATGGAAATAAATCCGACAATAATCAATCACGGACGTATTTATATATATATATATAATAGTATATATATATATATATATATATATATATAAAATATTATAATTCGAAGGGCAATACAATTGCGTATTTAAAAAATAAAGACAAAAAGATATTTTTTATGGTCTTATCGATTTCGAAGCTTAGAGCTTCATTTTCATCAGAGTTTATTTTCAGAAAAATAAACTCTTGATGATTTTCGAAAATAAAACTCGGATGAAGGCTCTAGCTTGAAATCGAATAAGACATAAAAAACATCTTTTTGTCTTTATTTTTTATACGCATTGTTATTGGCCTTTCGAATTTTCATTATTTTTAACATACTTAACAATGCTTTCAAGCAAATTTACCAATTACTTTATATATATAATATATATATATATATATATATATATATATATATAAACTGCTTGAACAAATACAGTTACACAACAACAAAATATAATAAAGATTTTATCTCTTGTCATCTATAAAAAAAATTTAATTCCAAATCCCCCCAATTTTTCACCCCATAATACATCCTTGATGACAGGTTTTAAAAAAAACCGAAACGTTAAAGCGTCGAGAGATAAATATCATCTTATTTTTGGAACAACTTGTTTTTTTTTCAAAATTTCTTAATATAGTATATATATATTCACTTATAATATATTGATGATAAATGATATTTTGAAAATTAGACTAATCATATATATATATTTATATGTTAAACCTTAGTATGCCAATCAGTCTTAGGAGAAGGGAAAACTCTGGATCAACTGTTTGAAATGCTTATGCGGAGGGGCTGTATACTTTATAGATTAGATAGAGGCTGAGAAAAGACAGATAGATAGATAGGTAGAAACTAAGATAGATGTAACAGATTGATTATATATATATAATATATTATATATATATATTATGATTTTATTATGTGAAAATGGTGACTTACAGGTGAAATGCCTCAATGGTTACTTTGACACAAGTTTCATAAATGATAAGACAGTAATATGGCAAATTTAATGTGCTCAATACATAAGTTAGAGTGGAATTTATTTATAATTGGTATACACAGAATAACCTACTCGAGTTTCACCATAAAAAAAAAAAAAAAAAAATAAAAAAAAAAAAAAAAAAAAAAAAAAAAAAAAAAAAAAAAAAAAAAAAAAAAAAAAAAAAAAAAAAAAAAAAAAAAAAAAAAAAAAAAAAAAAAAAAAAAAAAAATAAAAAAAAAAAAAAAAAAAAAAAAAAAAAAAAAAAAAAAAAAAAAAAAAAAAAAAAAAAAAATAAAAAAAAAAAAAAAAAAAAAAAAAAAAAAAAAAAAAAAAAAAAAAAAAAAAAAAAAAAAAAAAAAAAAAAAAAAAAAAAAAAAAAAAAAAAAAAAAAAAAAAAAAAAAAAAAAAAAAAAAAAAAAAAAAAAAAAAAAAAAAAAAAAAAAAATGGACTTCAGGGTTAAATCACTGAATAATCAAGATATTGATTAACTGCAGCCGATTTTTACGCTTGTGTTTGGTGGGTTTTCATATATAATATATATATATATATATATATATATATTATATATATATATATATATATGTAAAATGAAGGATGGAAGGAATCCAACGGTTTGAAAGAGAAAATAAAAAGGAAATAAAAGTATAGAAATGGATCCTTCTATTATTTTCTTTCCTTTATTTCCTCTTTTCAACACCACCCACGCCCACACCCAACCCAATCCACACCGACATATACATATATAATATATATATATATATATTATATTATATATAATATATATATATATATATGGATAGGGATAGATAGATAACATATATATCCATAGATATAGTTATACACATATATATATCCATTAGATTAGATAGATATATACATATATATATATAATATATATATATAGATAAGTAGATGATTTATCCATATGTATTATTATATATAATTATATATTATATATATATATATATGGATAGATACATACAACATTACATTATATATCCATGGAATATATATACACTATATATATATATCCATAGACTAGATAGATATATACATATATATATGCATTAGATAGATATATCCATATGTATGGTGTATATATATATATAATATATATATATAATATATTATAAATATATATATATATTATTTAGAGAGAGAGAAGAGAGAGAGAGAGAGAGATAAGATCAGATAGATAATAGATAAAAGATAAACTCAAGATAATAACATTTCTAGGAAGGAAATTAGAAGATAAATTAGGACAAACCTGAAAAAGATACGATATCTAGATAGATAGATTACTTATGAAAGGAGATTGAAGAAATGAAATAAAATAAGCTATATATATATATTATATATATATATATATATA
>CM042171.1:3883673-3918673 GCA_023376005.1 Doryteuthis pealeii | reverse complement strand
ATAGATATGAAATGACTATTCAAAATCAGATAAGATATAAACCAAACTTAAATAATTGATTAGACGACAGAAGATAGGACAATTCATTTTCTGCACGCAATGAAAAGAAATTGAGGCGGGGAAATTTTCCTGTGATTAATGTTCGATATTTCTTTAATAATATCACCCACGTTACAAAGCGCATAGGCAGATAAGGCTAAAAAGTATGAAATATATAAGCACACACGGATAAACGCCTGGTTAATTGGTTAAAGTCATGGGAAATGGACTTCGTCGCCCCGAGTTCAAATCCGGGTAGATAATTGCATTTTTCACTTAGCGTATATCTCTGGAAAAAGGTATGAATTCTACTCTCCCTACAGCAATCGATAAATAGGTTGGCAGACTGGATCTTTAAACCTTGATTAGGTAACCGGTCTAGGAAGAAGGAAAACTCTGAATTCAACCTGTAAACTCCGCTTAAGAAATTGACCTCGTTTCCACAATCCTGCTCGTTGCGGAGGGGGTAAATTATATATATATCCCCCCAACACACACATTTAGGGATTTTTGTGGCCATTCCTTTAGGCTTCAAGCAATTAGCCCGCTATCCAGGGGAGATCCTTTGTATTAAGCAGAAGCGCGATTCTTTAGTGAAATAATCCTTTGGTTGTTCCTTGGTGCTCTTTAGGTCTTGCAGGTCCTTCGTCAATGCATTGCAAATTAGACGTATCTTTAGTATCACGATTAAGTAGTATAACCAGCCACGTATTCGGGCTGTTGATTGCGATGGTTTAAAACCATATCATTCTCGCTTAGGCTACACATAAAATAGTCCAACACATACACACACACCACACAACACACACACCATAATATTATATATTTATATATATAATATACTATATATTATATATATATACCAAACTTCTGCACACGAGCAGGATTGTGACACGTGACAATTTTCTTTAAGCAGAGTTCAAACGGGTTTGTATTCAGAGTTTGTGTTCTTCTCTGTAGGACAGATAATAGAGAGGTTAAAGTAAATACACACGCGGTGCGTTTATGATATGACTTTATTAAGCGACATTTTTGGGAGAATATGTGCCTTAATTTAAGTCGTTACCTAATTTTGAAAGTTAATTAATTAATAATTGATTTATATAGCGGGCACCTATTTAAATGTAAGTCTAAACAAATCTAGAAAAATCAATCTCTGTAGTACCAATTTCGGCCTATTAGGTTCATTCAGCAGAGCTATATAGCACAAGGCGGTCTTTCTATCTATAGCTCTGCTTGATAAGACCTAATAAGGCGGAAATGTACATACCAGAGATTTGATTTTCTCGATTTTTTTAGCCTTTACATTTAAATAGGTATGCCCGCCTAATTAATTAATTATTAAATAATTAAACTTTCAAAATTTAGGATACGACTTTCAATTAAGCACATATTTCTCCCAAATATATATACTATATATAATATATATAATATATATATGTGTGTGTTTGTGGTGTGTGTGTGGTGTGTGTGTGTGTGTGTGTGTGGTGTGTTTTGTTTTGTTTTAAGGATGAATAACTAGTAGTTCTTCAAACTAGACTGATATTTTACATTGCTTAAAAAAATGATATTTTAAAATTGTAAATAAAGAGAAAACTATTTTCCTAAAAATAATCAAATATTATACAACAATTATCGGCGATATAATATATATATAATATATAATATATATACATATTCCAAGAAGATTAATACGGGCAACTTACCAAATCTAAGCGTTCCATAGCTACAAGGACAAATTGAGGACCAATTTCCAAACGCCCTCGATATTGACCGAGTGCTTGGGAAGATCTAGCATCGCGATCGGAAGGAATGGCGTAAGACCTGTTTCCGCTAAAACTTAAAGAGCTTTGAACCAAAGAGCTTTGAACAAATAGACTGAAAGCATAGAGGATCGGCTCCGCTAACTTTTAAAGAAAAACATTTAAATCCTTGCCTTGGGATCATTTCGTTTGTCAGTGTGGCTTCATGGCACCAGCAGGGCTGGGCTGCGTCACACTCGAGGAAACATAAAATGTCTTCTTGACGCATGCCACAAACATTGGGAGGAATCAAATCCACTCACTTGCTGACACTCATCTATCGTTCTCGATAGGGAGAGTCCACTATATATATATATATAATATATATATTATATATATATAAAGAATTGGTAATTGCTCTCAAGCATTGTAAGTATGTAATTATTCAGAATTCGAAGGCAATACAATGCGTATAAAAAAAAATAAAGACAAAAAGATGTGTTTTATGCTCTTATCCATTTCGAAGCAAAGAGCCTTCATCTCAGAGTTTATTTTCAGGAATGGAACGTGCTTATGTTTTTATCTGTGGGTTATTAATTTCTCTTCTTATAGATATTTAATCTATTTAAGTTTAAGAAAAAGAGAAAAAAGTACTCATAAAATATATTTTCTTAAAAAAAAATCATTTAATTTTCTAAATCCACATACTAAATACATAATCTTAAGATAATCTGTTTATTTACTTATTTACTATAAAAAATTTTAAATTAGATGACAAGGTGGAAAAAAAAGAAAAAAAAAAGGGAGAAAAATAACATCAAAAAAGTATAGTAAATTTTTCTATTAAACTGTAATTCCTTATTTTCTCTCTTTTTTTCTGTTTTTTTAAAAGGTTTGTGGAGAACGAATATTCTTAAATCGGCTGTGTCATTCGGTCAAATGTTGCAACATGTTGCCAATAGTTGCCACTGTGTAGACATGTTCAAAATTCCAAAAATAAAAAAATGAATAAATAAATAAAAACCGTTAATAGAAAAATTACATACTTTTTGATGTTATTCTCCCTTTTTTTTTTTTTTTCCACCTTTGTCATCTAATTTAAAATTTTTTTTATAGTAAATAAGTAAATAAAAGATTATCTTAAATTATGTATTAGTATTGCATAGAAAATTAATTGATTTTTTTTTTTAAGAAAATTATTTTATTGAGTACTTTTTCTTTTTTCTTTTAAACTTTAAATAGATTAAATATCATAAGAAGAGAATTATAACCACACAGATAAAAACATAAGCACGTCATTTCTAGAAAAATAAACTCTGATGATGAAGCTCTTGCTTCGAAATCGATAAGACATAAAACACATCTGTTTTGTTTTATTTTTTTATACGCATTGTATTGCCTTTCGAATTCTGATATTACATTACTTAACAATGCTTCAAAGCAAATTACCAATACTTATATATAGTTTATATATATATATATATTATTATTATATATATGTGTGACTCTCCTATCCGAGAACGATAGATGGATGTCGCGTTAGTGATTTGATTCCTCCCATGTTGTGGCAGTGCTGTCAAGAAGACATTTTATGTTTCCTCGAGTGTGACAGCAGCCCAGCCCTGCTGCGTGCATGAAGCCACACTGACAAACGAAATGATCCAAGGCAGATTTAAATGTTTTCTTTTAAAGTTATGCGGAGCCGATCTCTATGCTTCAGTCTATTTTGTCAAAGCTCTTTGGTTCAAAGCTCTTTAGTTTAGCGAAACAGGTCTTACGCCATTCCTTCCGATCCGATGCTAGATCTTCCAAGCACTCAGGTCAATATCGAGGCGTTTGAAATTGTCCTTCAATTTGTCCTTGTAGCTATGGAACGCTTAGCATTGGTAGTTGCCCGTTATTAATCTTCTTTGGAATATGTATATATATATATATTATATTTATATATCGCCGATAATCGTATAGTATAATATTTGATTATTTAGGAAATAGTTTTCTCTTTATTTACATTTTAAATATCATTTTTTAACATGTAAAATATCAGTCTAGTTTGAAGAACACATTCAGTTATTCATCCTTCAAAACAAAACAAAACACACACACACACACACACACACACACACACACCACACACAAAAACACACATTATAATATATATATATATATAATATAATATATTTGGAGGAATATGTGTAATTGAAGTCGTACCTAATTTGAAAGTTAATTATTTTAATAATATTAATTAGGCGGGCATACCTATTTAAATGTAAGGCTAAAAAAATCGAGAAAAATCAATCTCTGTATGTACATTTCGCCTTATTAGGTCTTATCAGCAGAGCTATAAATAGAAAGACCGCCTTGTGACTAATAAGCTCTGCTGATGAAGCCAATAGGCCGAAATGTACATACAGAGATTGATTTTTCTAGATTTGTTAGACTTACTTTAAATAGGGCCCGTAATTAATCAATTATTAATTAATTAACTTTCAAAATTAGGTACGACTTAAATTAAGCACATATTCTCCCAAAAAATGTCGGCTAAATAAAGATCATATCATAAAGCACCGCGTGTGTATTTACTTTAACCTCTGCTGATTATCTAGTCTAAGAGAAGGAACACAAACTCTGAATACAAACCCGTTGAACTCTGCTTAAGAAATGATCACGTGTCACATTCCTGCTCGTGTGCAGAAGTTTGGTATATATATATATTTATATATATATATATATATATATATATATATATATGTGTGTGTGTGTGTGTTGTGTGTGTGTATGTGTTGGACTATTTTAAGGTGTAGCCTAAGCGAGATGATACTGGTTTAAACCTCAGCCAATCAACAGCCACGAATACGTGGGCTGGTTATCTACTTAATCGTGATACTAAGATACGTCTATTTGCAATCATTGACGAAGGACTGCAAGACTAAAGAGCACCAAGGAACAACCAAAGGATTATTCACTAAAAGATTCGCGCTCTGCTTAATACAAAGGATCTCCCCGGATAGCGCTATTGCTTGAAAGCCAAAGGATGGCCACAAAAAATCCTAATGTGTGGTTGTGGGGGATATATATATATTTACCAACCCCTCCGCACGAGCAGGATTGAAACGAGGTCAATTCTTTTAAGCGGAGTTAAACAGGTTTGAATTTCAAGAGTTTTCTTTCCTAGACGCGGTTACCTAATCAAGGTTAAAGATCCCCGTCTGCCCTACTATTTATCGATTGCTGTAGGGAGGATAGGATTCATACTTTTCCAGAGAATATTGCGCGTAAGCTTGAAAATGCAATTATCTCAACAGATTGAACTTCGTGGGCGACGAGGTCCTTTCCCATACTTTAACCATTACACAACCAGGCGTTTTACCGTGTGTGCTTATATAATTTCTAACTTTTTACTTACTGCGCATATGCGCTTGTTAACGTGGTTGAATATTAATTAAGAAATATCGAACATTATAGGAAAATTTCCCGCTCATTTCTTTTTATTCGCTGCAGAAATGAATGTCCATTACTACTGTCTGTAACTATCAATTATTTAAACGTTTTGTTATATCTATCTATTTTGAATAGTCATTTCATATCTATTTATCTATAATCTCTATCTATCATATATTATATATTATAATCTATATCCTAATATATATTAATATATATATTGAATGTCTCTTCATATCAATACTATATTCTCTTTACTACTAACTAACTATTATCTATCTATCTATCTATGTATCTATCTATCTATCTATTATCTATCTATTCTATATATTGATATATATTATATATATATAATATATATATATTGAATGGTTCTTCATATCAATCTTATCTTTTACTACTAACTACCACTTATCCTATATCTATCTCTATCTATCTATTATTATTAATATATATATATATATATTATATAATTATATTATATATTGAATTTAGTCTTCTTCATATCAATCTATATCTCTTTACTACCTAATACCTATCTATCCTTATATACTATCTATCTATATCTATCTATCTATTCTATATATATATATATAATATATATATAATATTATATTATAATTGAATAGTCTCTTCATATCAATTATATTTTTACCTACCTAACTACCATAACTACCTATCTATCTATCTATCTATCTATCTATATTATATATATATATATATATTATTATATATTTATATATTTATTATTTGAATAGTCTCTTTCATATCAATCTATTTCTTTTACCTACCTAACTACCATATCTATCCTTTTATTATTCTATTAATCTACTAATTATCTATTCTTATTATATTAATATTAATATATAATATATATTATATATTGAAAGTCTCTTCAAATCAATCTATTCTTTTACTACTAAACTACTACTTATCCTATATCTATTATCTATCATATCTATCACTCTACTCATATATATATATATTATATTATATTATATATATATGAATAGTCTCTTCATATCAATCTTTATCTCTTTTACCTACCTAATACCTAACTAATATCTATCTATTATCTATCTATCTCTATCTATCTATCTATATAACTATATATATTATATATATATATTTTATATATATATGAATATTCTTCAATATCAAACTATATCTCTTTACCTTACTAACTTACCTATACTTCTATCTATGTATCTATCTAATTATTTATCCTATATATATTATATTAATTATATTATATATATGTATATATTATAATATATATATGAAATAGTCTTCTTCATATCAAATCTATACTCTTTTACCTACATAAATAACTTTCTCCTTATATTATCTCTCTATTATCTATATCTATCTATTATATATTATATTTATATATTATATATTGAATACGCTCTTCATATCATTATATTCTTTACCTTACTAACTACCATATCTATCCTTATATCTATCTATTCTATCTATCTACTTATTATCTATTATTATAATAATATTATATATATATATATATATATTATATAAATATATATTGATATTCTTCTATCAATCTATATCTCTTTACCTACCTAACTTACCTACTACTATTATCTATCTATCTATTCTAATTATCTATTTCTCACTTCTCTATATATACTATATATATATATATATATATATATTGAATAGTCTCTTCTATAATCTAATATCTTTACCTACTAACTACCTATTAATCCTTATATCTACTATCTATTATTATCTATCTATCTATTATATTATATATATACTATATAATTAATATATGAATATATATATTTGAAATAGTGCTCTTCATATGCAATCTTATATCTCTTTACTACCTACTCCTATCTAGATGAGCTCTTTAGTCTATCTATCATATTCATAATGATACTCTGTTCATATTCTTTGAGAAATACGCAACATTATACAGGGAAAATCTTTTTATTGCGTGCAGATATATGAATGTGCAGCCGCCTTGTAATAATACACTGCAAATAGTGTCACCTGACAGTGAGAGAGCAAGCATCGATTGCACATTGGAATTCAGTGTGCATTGATACATGCATTTTTTATGACCATCTAATCCCCTAGATGGAGCTGAGATAGATAGAGATTTTCCACGGAGAATTTTGCTGCAGCAGAAAAGATTGATGAGGTTTTGTTCTTTGTTGTGAATAGGTAGTGATTCAAAATAATAAGAAGATATAATCTAGATCTCTTCCCATCAATGTTTCTCGTCTCTCATCTCTCTCTCTTCTTCTCTAGCTCCTCTCTCTCTCTCTCAGTCTCTTATATTATTATATTATATAACATATATAGATATATATATATTATGTAATTATATATTATATAATATATGTTTACATTGCTTTTTATTAAATTAAGGTAATTGCATGTCTGTATGTATCATATGTGTATGTATTATTATCTATCTTTCCTATCTCAGAGCTTTCAATTATGTCTCTCTCTCTCTCTCTCTCTCTCACTCCTCTCTCTCTCTCTCTCTCTCTCTCTCTCTATATATTATATATATATATCGATAATTAACTATAGTATTTATTTATTTTCTTTCAATATCTTTATAAGTATTTAGTCTATTAGGATATCGTATTTTTTTCAGGCTTTGTCCTATTTGATCTACTTCTATATTTCTTCTTCCTAGAAATGTATATTGAGGATTTATCTAATGGACTATTTATCATTTCTATTATCTCTCTCTTCCTCTCTCTCGTGCTTCTCTCTCTCTATATATAATAGTAATATGTATATATATATATATTATTATTGATATATATATATAGTATATACACATACATATGGGATATATTTCTATTGCATATATTATTATGTATACTACTATCTATTTATGGATATATATAATAATACTGATCTATATATATCCATGGATAATTATGGTATGTATGTTAATGTATCTATCATATATATATATATGATATATATATATTATATTTATATTAATATGGATATATCTATTATCATATTATATTAATATATATTATATTATATATGTTATATATCTTATCTATCTACTGGATATTATATGTGTATATATAGTATTTGGATATATTATCTTCATATCTATCCTATCATATTATATATATTATGAGTATATTACTATATACTATATATATAATATATATATATAATGTGTATATGTCGGTGGATGTGGTCTGTGGCGTAGGGTTGTGTTGAAAAGAGGAATAAATAGGAAAGAAAATATAGATGGAATTCATTTCTATATCTCTTTCCCTTTATTTTCTCTTTCAACAACCGTTGGCTTTCATTCCATCTTCATTTTCATATATATATATATTATATAGTATATATAGTATATATATAAGTAGTATATATATGATTATAGATGTGGATACCCCAAACACAAAGCGTAAATCGGCTGCAGTTAATAATAATCTTGATTAATTCAGTGGATTAACCTGAAGATCTTATTGGTGAACACTCGGTAGGTTATTCCTTGTGTATACTCTTATAATACATAAATTCCTCATACTTATGTTTGAGCACATTGAATTTGGAGTATTACATTGCGTTTATTCATTATGAAACTTGTTGTCAAGTACCAATTGAGCCAATTTCACCTGTAAGTCACCATTTCCACATTATAAAAGTACTATAATATATATATATATATAATGATATTATAAGATTATATCTGTTCCATTACTTTCGTTTCCTACTATTATCTATCTGTCTTTCTCACTCTATCTATCTATTACAAGTATCACAGCCCTGCATTAGCATTTAGAACAGATTTGAATTCAGAGTTTTCCTTTCTCCTGAGACTGGTTGGCATAGCTAAAGGTTAGCATATAATATAATATAATGATAGTTCTACATTTTCATAACATTATATAACATAATATATAGACATGATATAATGAATTTATATACTTATTATTTAGTAAATTTGAAATAAAACAGGTTGTTCCAGAAAAATAAGATTGACAGTTTATTATCGAACGCTTTAACACGTTTCGGTTTTTTTTAAAACTTCATCAGGATGTATTGATGGGTGAGAAATTAGATGGATATTAAGTAGATGACAAGAGAGATAAAATCTTTATATTTTTTGTTAGTTTGATGAGATGATTTGTTCCAGGCGTATATATAATATATATATTATATATATATAGTATATATAAGTGATTCTATATAATATACTATAAAGTAATTGGTAATCTTGCTTGAAGCATTGGTTAAGTATGTAATAGAAATATGAAAATTCGAAGGCAATACAATGCTATAAAATAAAGACAAAAAGATGTTTTTATTCTATATCGATTCGAAGCTAGAGCTATCACATCAAGCTTTATTCAAAATCTATCCATCAGTATCTCTACTTTCTGAAAATACTCTCCATGATGAAGCTCTAGTTACGAATCGATAAGACTAAAAAATATCTTTTTGTCTTTATTCTTTTATATCGATTGTTATTGCCTGTCGAATTATAATATTTTATATATAGTATATATATATATATTATAGATAGTATTATATATATATGTATAGAATACGAGTCTGTGATTTGTATTGTCGGATTTATAAATTTCCATATTATAGATATAATATATAGTATATATAATATATCTATATATTAATTTATATTAGTATATAGTAGTGCTGAACGTATATATGCGACAACCATGATCGCGGTGCAGTATATTTAAGTTTAAGTTGGTAAATGATTGCCTATATATTTAGAGATGAGGAGGCTAAATGAAAACTGAGATAAGAATGCAATAAAACGTTTGGAACAGAGGGGGATATAATTCGAGAAAATAGAAACTTCCATCATTTTTCGTCATTACTGACCGTCTCGTCATTGGTAAGTTTATCCTAATTTAACTATTATAGATTAGAATTAGGAGTAAACAATAAAATTAATTATTCTTTCTTTTTAATGATTTCTTTTTAAGATTTATCCACGAAGATTTTTGCTCATATTGTCAAAGTAAGGATAAGGAACAAACAATTAGAAATAATAATACTAAGCATTAGTTCGTATTAAAATGTCAAATTCTAATATCAATATGCAAATTAGCCTTCCATTCTACACTAGTAGACGGCTATTTTGTTGTATATATAAATACAATTGTATGTTATTAGCATGGTAAGAATATTGAGTCACAATTAATAAGTAACACAATTTTCTTTAATATTGAGTTTAAATAAAAAATAAAAATCATGGGAGAACTGTGATGATATAACAAAGCGAATTGTGACTTGTATAGGTAATATAGTTATCGGTTACAGACAGGACAATAACCCACAATCTCCATTATTAGCATAAGACTATATATATTATTTTTTAGGTTTACCTATTTTGATCGGTTTATTTTTTTATTTCTTCTTATTTTTAACTTCTTCTCTTTAACACTTATCTAATTCTATTCTGTCATATGGTCAATTTCTTTTCCAACTACTTCTTTCTCCTTCCATTTATTTAAACTTCTTCTTCTTCTTCTTCTTCTTCTTCTTCTTCTTCTTAAAACGTGACTTAACTCGCGTCACAGACGCTGTTTGCATAAACGTAAATATTAATTTCTATAAACTCATTGTTTTTGTAATCCTTTTTATTCAATCACATTTTTATTTCTTTATTTTATTTTCGCTTAACAACGTTGAAAAACATTAAGGATGGAAGCCAAAACGTATAGCAATAAAATTAAAAGTAGAATATCGGGTTTAAGCACATGTAAGGCCATTGGCCTCTTAAATCTGTGAGATAAACACAAAGAAGCTTAAACAAAACCATTTTTCAGATGAACGAACCCTTCTGAATAAGAGACAAACAAGTTAATTGCTTTGCGGGAGAATTATTAATAGTTTAAGTTTTTACAGTAAGTCTAGTTTAAGGTGAAGATTCTTAAGTATTTCTCGTGATCTAATCCAAGAGTAGATAACTCTGTTTGACTGAATGTTTGAGATGAGGCTTGATAGATTAGTATTACTACAAATATATACACCTCCGGTGCAATGTATTTTAAGTTTTAATTATAATAAAATATCATGTTAAATTTTGAAAGGCTAATGAAAACTGAATAAGAATGCAGATTAGGAAGATTATGGAACAGAGGGGTATGATGAAAATAGAACAACTTTTGAACTAACTCTTCCATCATTTTCCCTTACTCCCGTCTTTCATTGGTTAATTTTCCTAATTTAACTATTTAGTTAAAATAGGAAGTAAAGAATAATATTACAGTTACTTCTTCTTGTTAATGGGATTTTCTTTTAAGATTTTCCCGAGATTTTTGCTCATATTCATTAATATAAAACCAAACAATTTACAAATCAATATTACTAAGACATATTATTAAATCAATTTTAATATCAATTATGCAAATTAGCTTCCAATTCACACTGTAAACCGCTATTGTTGTATGTATTAAATACAATTGCATGTATTGTATGTTGATATGGTCAACAGTTTAATGATGTAAAACAATTTTTATTAATATTGATGTTTAAAATAAAAATGAAATCAATTGGAGATGTGATGGTAAATACATGGGAATTGTGACTTGAATAGTAATATAAGTTTCGGTTACAGAATTCCATTATAATTAAGATTTGCATTATTCGGAACTTGTCCAAATGGACACATGGCCTAGCTAGATAAAGGAGTTAGGTTAGACACAGGTCTAAATGACAGTTTTCTCTGGACTGCAGGTCAATCATAGCCGAAGGGCAGCAGTAACAAAGAGTATAAATTAACATAGCTTGATGCTTCTACTCCAAACTATGGTATGAGAATGTAAATCTCTTTTGATAGAGAAAAAAAAGGCTTATTTATTTACAATTACTTAGAAATAAACAATTATTTTAATTTTTAAAACGGAAATAATTATAGCTTGGAAAATTGAAAGTTAAAAAGAGTTAAATCATGTAAATTTCTTGTTCTACCAAATATTTCTCTTTACATACAAGTTTATTTTATTTACATTTCTCAGTCGGTAGAGCGTTCGGCTAGGAACCAAAGGTTTCTAGCTTCGATTACCGGTCCTCGCCAACTCAGCGTATGAGTAGCACAGGGATCTGTGCGGTAAAGTAGGAGCTGATGGTAGGTAGTGGCGCCTCGACCTCAGACGCTAAAAATAATATCCTTGGTCTAAGCGCCAAGTGAAAAAGGGCATAGACTCCCTCGCTGATAGACTGATACGATTTAGGCCGCCCCGACGACTTTACTTATTTTATTTAAATGTTTACAAAATATTTTCATTTGTTTTCCTTAGGCTATTAAAATTTTTAGAAAAAAATTAAAGTAATTAAAAAAATATTTTAACATACATTAGTTTTTAAAATAATATTTTTTTTTCTAGTATGTAAAAAATGTAACAGGTTTTGTAGAATGGCTTTTGCCGATATTTTTTGGGAATAATGTTTATTGGATCGTACCTATTTTGAAATTAATTTTAATAATGATTAGGCGGAATACTTATTAAATGTATGGCTAAACAAATCGGAAAAATCAATCTCTGCATGTACATTCGGCTATTAGCTCATCAGCAGAGCTATAGATGGAAGACCGACTGTGCGTGATTTGAAACCGGATGCAGTGAAGGCGATCCCATACTACACTAAAAGGACTTCTTAGTTTTTGTTTGTTTAGAGTGGTTATATTCTTCTAGTGATTTTTTATTACGACGATATGATAGTTGTAAACAAGGTTTTGTTAGATGGCTTTTTGCGATAATTTTTTGGAGAATAGTGTTTTAATTGGAGTCATACTAATTTGAAATTATTAATAATAATGAATTAGGCGGGTAAATAAGATTTTTCTTTCTCTCTCTATCAAGAAGACATTTTAGCCGTACTGGCTAGAGAAAAAAAAAATGCGCAAGCCTAAAGCTGAGTTAGCAGACGTAGTTCCCGTACCGAATTGAGTAAGCGTACAGCGTACTAAAAACGTACAAACTGATATTTTGATTATTGTATCTCATTCGGTTACTCCATTCGCTGAGAAAATTCATTAACACTTCCAGGGGTCTTACTTAATCCAATCTTTTTGGCTCATACTAGGAGTTCCTTTGCATTTCACATAGCGCTAATACTTCTTGGTAAAGTATGATTCTATGAGTAAGATGTTATGGGAGACTGGGCCTTTAACTTGGAGAGGTAACTAAATTTGGGGAAGGAAAAACCGGAATTGAAAAGCCTGGATGTCAATCGTTGATTGGGTTTGTCGCATTCTTGTCAACAAATTTTCCTATCGACCTGTGCCAAAAAGTGCGGTTGTCAACACAAGCATTCATAACTGAAACAATTACTTAGCGGCGTTTAATTGGTTTCAATCAGATTTTCTTCCCGTAGTACTGTTTACCTAGCAGGGTAAAATAACCCAAACTTCTACCATTTACCCTAGCTAGGGAGAATGTTGGATGCATACTGTTGTAAGGGAATTAGATTGGGAATGCAACAACTCGTCCAAGATTGGAACTCAGGTGGAAGGTCCATTCCCTTGAGAAACCATTCGCGCGACGCGCCTTCAATATTTACCCATAGTGGAGGGGAGAATAGTTGGATTCATACAAAGAGGTATTAGCACTATGAGGAATTTAATAGCCGCATCAGGATTTGAACTCTGTATGGTCGTGCAATGTCCTACGTAGTTAACTTACACCACGCGCATACACAAACTTTATTTCTCATAGACCACTTTGCTATACAAGTTAAGGAATCCATCTTCCCTACTATCTACCATAGTGGAGGGAGAATAGTTGATGCATACTTTCTCCTTAGTGTATTAGTGATATTGAAATATGCAAACATTATAGGTTTATTTACTTTCTCTTGTTCTGCTTTTATTCCAATGAGTCAAAGTATGCCATTTTGTTGGTACGTATAATTAAAAACGGAAGATGTTCAATGATACATTGTATCATACATCCAATGAGTGCATCCTCTGTGGATCACATCCCTACTTCTCCACATGTCGTGAGTAAAAAGTAATGCCATTTTGTTTAGGACTGACGAGGTAGTCATTAAACACACACATCAGGACTCATGCATCACTACCATCATAACTGCAGCTCCTGGTGGACACCACTACCTCCTCTTCTGGTGAGACATCCTAAAAGTAATGCCATTTTGTAGGATAGGTATTAATTACCAAACAGGAACATGTATATAATCAAAATGAAGCTTGATCCTCTGCTGGATCACTCACCTTATTTTCCACTGGGTGAGAAAAAGTAAATGCCATTTTGTTTAGGATAGGTATATTACCAACAAAGGAATATGTATTCATACATCAAATAAGCTGGTCTCTGTGATCACATCCCTACTCTACACATGGATGAGTAAAAAGTAATGCATTTTGTTTAGGATAGTATTAATTACCAAAGAACAGGAACATGTATCATGTATCATACATCAAAAATGAAAGCTGATCTTTGTAGGATCACATCCCTACTTCTACACATAGTTAGTCAAAAGTAATGCCATTTTGTTTAGGATAGGTATAATTAACGACTGATCCATGTACATGTATCATACACATCAGCGTTTCTCTCAATAGCAATTTTCTACCTTCGAATGAGAGCATTATCCCTGTCCCGTAAAATTCTGTTGATTGTTCTTGACCATCTTTTATCTGCAGATTTCACTTTTGTCAGAAAAACTGGAATAATTTGCCTCTCAAACCCTCTTTCATAGGACCGAGGTGATGATAGTATGGATCGCGCTTACTTTTTGTTTCACCCTCCATAAGAGTTTTTTCTCATCCGCTATAAGATGAGGTCGAAGAGCCCCTTCCCCCGATCAACCGGCTGGTCACGTCAACATAGGAACATACATACATCAGTAGGAAGCGCGTGGTGTAATGGTTAAAGTCATGGAAATGACTCGTCGACCCGGTTCAAATCCTGGACGTGGCAATTATTTACTTAGCGCTAATATTCCTGGGAAAGTTATGATCCTACTTCCCTCCAGCTATGGGTAAATATTAGGGCAGACTCGGCTCTTTAACCTTGGTTAGGCAACCGTTCTAGGAGAAGGAAAACTCTGAATTCAAACCTTTTGAGCTACGCTTAAGAAATTGACTTGTGTCGCATCCTGCTCGTGTGGAGGGTTTGGTAAATATATATATATATACATCAAAAAATTAACCTTAGCTCAAAAGAGTTTCCTGTAGTTTCAAATATTCCGATATCTTGATATTACTGCGCGAATGTATTAATTAAGACTTTGTTTATTAAACAGTGACCTCTTTTTATTGTTTTACACGATTGAATGTTGTAATAAGTGTTATTACCGTATTGACGGCATATAGAACACACTTGTTTTCTAAGTTTTGGCTAAAATATTGCCCTGCGTCTGATACATTTGTATTTGAGACTTCCCGTAGGTCTGGGCTAATCTTCGCTATTGATGCTTACTAACCCAGCTTACTTTTTACCTACCCTAAACTCCATGCATTATTTTGCCTGTACCGCTAAATTGCTTTTATACAGCAATGTTTCTGCTCTGTAATGCACAGCTAGACTGTTTTCAACAATATATGCTTAAATTCACAAAGGTTTTTTTTTCTGAATCTGACCTGCTTTAATGGGGGTACGTCTTATATTCCGTGCGTCTTTATATTTACCAACCCCTCCGCACGAGCAGGATAGGACACAATCATTTCTTAAGCGGAGTTTAACGGTTTATTCAGAGTTTTCCTTCTCCTTAGACCGGTTGCCTAACCAAGGTTAAAGAGTCCGGTCTGCCCTACTAATTACCCATAGCTGGAGGAGAGCAGAATGCATACCTTTCCAAGGATTAGCGCTAAGTGAAATGCAATTACACGTCCAGATTTTGAACTCGCGGCGACGAGGTCCATTTCCCATGACTTTAACAATACACCACGCGCTTCCTATATGCCGTCAAAACGGTACCTAAGCATGAATTCAAAAGTGCCCCAATCAAAATATTTGAACTTAGCATGCTTGATTAACATTTTGATATAATGCTGTGCCAAACATATTCACAATTTGCGGGGTGTGGGTGATAAGTTTGAAGAATTGTCCAGTGTGCAAGCATGTGGTTCTATAGAGTACAAACTAGACACGACTGGGTTGGGAGGTGATCCATGGGGATTATGCAAAAAATTAAAATTTTGACCATACAACAAAATGGTATATGCATAAACCAGAATCTGTTCTTGAGAACGAAACGCATAAAATTCTCGGAACTTTGAAATAAAAACGGATCACCTTATCCCCAGAGAAGACCAGACCTAGTGTTGATTAACAAAAAAGAAAGAACTTGTCAACTGTTGATTTTGCAGTGCCAGCAGATCACAGGGTGAAGCTAAAGGAAAATGAAAAAATGGACAAATATCTGGAACTTTGCCAGAGAACTGAAAAAGTTATGGAGTATGAAGTAAAGTGATACCAATTGTAGTTGGTGCACTTGGAAACAGTCCCAAAAGGTTTGGAAAGTCTTGGAAATCAGAGGAAGGATTGAGACCATCTCTGAACACTGCACTGCTAAGTGAAATGCAATTATCACGTCCAGGAATTTGAACTCGCGGCGACGAGTCGTTTCCCATGACTTTAACCATTACACCACGCACTCTACATGCGGTCTTATAGAGTACTCTTTAACTATTCTACAGGGCCAAAATAAGAATTCTAACCTTCTTACTTTCCTAAACTTTTCTTTTACTCGAGAAAAAAAATAATATATCGATTCTTACTTGCAAAATATTTATGTTGCTTGCCTATACGTAACATACTGACTTTGAGCGAATCATTTGGCACTGGGGTTCACCAGAGACCAATTCTTCCTTCGGGATCGCAACGGGTAATGTAAAGTTATGTACACACGGGCCATTATACTTTTGCTAAATAATTTGCCGGTGAAACTGTAGATAATTCTCAATTTACGTCTGACAGTCGGTTGCGTTTGGCTGCAGTTCAAGCCTGCCCTCGGGGGTAAGGGGATGGGAATAGGAGGTTTTTACTGTTTTAACATTCATTGTCGACCGTACGGCAATTGTTCCATTCCACCTCAAACATTAACTACAGTTTCCCGTCAATTCGCGTGTCATCGGAGTGATGAGCGAAACGTTAGACTTTAAGAGAAATCGGACAGTTCGATTATTGCCGCTTTGCTTGCTCACCGGGAAAAAATGGAGAGCCAATGATGAAATACGATATGGATTTGGAAAATAAAGGAAACAAACAACAAAAAAAAAAAAAAATAAAAACACGTCGTGTTTCATTTCAAGAAAATTCCAGAAAAAATTTTAGTATTTTTAAGAAATGCAGATAAAAAGATTTAAAACAGAGTGGGTATAATCGAAAAAATAAACTAAAGTTACTCTTTCCATACTCTCGTCTTTCCATTGCCCTAAATTTTCCTTATTCTAAACTATATAGTTAGTTAAAATCGACGGGTGGCCTAAAGTCGTATCAGCCATCAGCGAGGGAGTGTATCCCCTTTTCAATTGCGCTAGACCAAGGAGATTGTTTTTTAGCATCTGAGGTGAGCCAAATGTCGGTATCAGCCATGCAGCAAGGAGTCTATCTTAGCGCTAGACCAAGGAGATTATTCAAGCATCTCAGGTTGAGCGCCACACCTACCATAAGCTCCTTACTTTACCGCACAGATCCCGTGCTATCATACGTTGAGTTTGCGGGACCGGTATCGAACTAGAACCTTGTGGTTTCTAATATCACAATTATTCTTTCTTGATAATGGGTTTCATTAAGATCTATCCCAAAGATTTTGCTCATATCATTTAGATAAAACCAACAATTATAAATCAATAATACTAAGCCCATATTTATTAAAATCAAATTTTGAATATCAATATGTGTATTAACCTTCCCGTTCACACTGTAAACAGCTATATTTTTGTATATATAAATACGATTGCATGTAGATAATTTTATCAATAATTGAGGTTTAAATAAAAATAAAATCATGGAGAATGTGACGGATAATAACAAAGGGAATTGTGACTTGAATAGTAATAGAGTTTTGGTTAAAGACAGACAAACATAACATCTCCATGATAATAATTTGTTTGGTTTGGTTTGTTTTGTTTTACGCGTATACCAACCGCAGTGGGTCATTAATGCCGATAAATTTAAATAATGTCATTCTTAAATGGATACTCAATTTAAAAAAAACAACATTTTCTATTTAACATAAGATGGAATCTAACAAGTGCTATCACTCCGGATCAGGGTGGACCTAGGAGTAATGGTGATTCATTACATTCCCCAAACCTCCAAAACTGAAACCTCACCATCAATACAGTTTAACGTCATTCCTGGACATGAAGACCCTCGAACCGCACCTTCTAGCACCCATATGAAAAAAGGTTTGGGGCTTGCCATAAAGGTAATATGGTTGGGGTATATCATATATATTTACCAACCCCTCCGCACGAGCAGGATGTGACACAAGGGTCAAGTTCTTAAGCGGAGTTTAACAGGTTTGAATTCAGAGTTTTCCTTCTAGAAGGTTGCTAACCAAGGTTAAAGAGCCCAGTCTGTCCTGCTATTTATCCATAGGTGGAGGGAGAGTAGGATTCATAACTTTCCCAAGGTATTAGCGCTAAGTGAAATGCAATTACCACACCAGTTGGGTAATCATATAGGTGCTAGAGCTTGACGTGAACAGCCGATTGATCTCCACTGCCCGTCTAGCCCAAGAACGGGCCAAAGCGGGCCTATTGCAAAGTCATGGACTGCTCAACCACTTGGGTCTTCCATTATAATAAGAATATATATATATAATATAATCTCAAATAGAATACATGTACTAATTTACTGTTACTAAATTTCATGCATATTAGCAATCCTCAGACGGTTAAATATTGTAAAAGTGGCTTGTCGTCCATCATGCATCACATTATAACAAATGCTGGACAAGCCACTTTTCACTATTAACTGTCTGAGGGTTGCATTAATATGCATGAAACTTAGTATGTTAAATGATATTTTAAATAGAAGTGTTTAGCAAAATGATAACAATCATACAATTGAGGAACATAAGTAAATTATATTGCAAAAAAAAAAATGACTTTGGATTAACTCTTGCCTACAAATTTCCCCCATGGCTGCTACCAAATTTCTTGATATTTTTACCTGTCTGGGATATTTTAAAAGGTTCACTATCTATTACCTCAGAACTCATTCTATTCAAATAAAGTCCATTACTATTGTAATCTGAGTCCTTCTGATCAATTATAATGACCTAACCATCAGTGGCTTATGGTACCAATTCTTGGTGATTTTTACTTGTATGATGGATATTTCAAAGTTCACATTCTATACACCCCAGAACTCATTCTATATCAAATAAAGTCCTATTACTATTGTAATCTGAATGTCNTTTGTGGTGTGGGTGTGTATGTGTTGGACTATTTACAAGGCTGTAGCCTCAAGCGAGGATGATATGGTTTAACCTCAAGCCAATTTCAAAACAGCCGATACGTGGTGGTTATCTTACTGTAATCGTGATACAAGACCTACGTACTATTTGCAATCATTACGAACGGACCTGCAAGCACTAAAGACACCAAGAGACAACCAAAAAGCGATTATTCACTAAAGATCGCGCTCTGCTAATACAAAGGATTCTCCCCTGGATAGCGCTATTGCTTGAAGCCTAAGATGCCCACAAAACAACTCCTAATGTGTGCTGTTGGGGATTATATATATATCTTAACCATACCCCTTCCCGCGACGAGTCAGGCATTGAAACGAGTGTCAATTTCCTTAAGCGGGAGTTAGCTAGTTTGAATTTCAGAGTTTCCTTCGCTCTGTTGTTAATGGGTTAAAGTCATGGGAAATGGACTCGTCGCCCGAGTTCAAATCCTGGGTGAGATAATTGCATTTTCACTTAGCGCTAATATCTCTGGAAAAGGTATGAATCCTACTCTCCCTACAGCAATCGATAAATAGTAGGGCAGACGGGGATCTTTAACCTTGATTAGGTAACCGGTCTAGGAGAAGGAAAACTCTGAATTCAAACCTGTTAAACTCCGCTTAAGAAATTGACCTCGTTTCACATCCTGCTCGTGCGGAGGGGTTGGTAAATATATATATAAATCCCCCCACACACACACATTAGGATTTTTGTGGCCATCCTTTAGGCTTCAAGCAATAGCGCTATCCAGGGGAGATCCTTTGTATTAAGCAGAGCGCGATCTTTAGTGAATAATCCTTTGGTTGTTCCTTGGTGCTCTTTAGTCTTGCAGGTCCTTCGTCAATGATTGCAAATAGACGTATCTTAGTATCACGATTAAGTAGATAACCAGCCACGTATTCGGGCTGTTGATTGGCTGAGGTTTAAACCATATCATCTCGCTTAGGCTACACCTTAAAATAGTCCAACACATACACACACACACACACCACACACACACATATATATATATATATATATATATATATATATATATATATATATATACCAAACTTCTGCACACGAGCAGGATGTGACACGTGATCAATTTCTTAAGCAGAGTTCAACGGGTTTGTATTCAGAGTTTGTGTTCCTTCTCTTAGACTAGATAATCAGCAGAGGTTAAAGTAAATACACACGCGGTGCGTTTATGATATGACTTTATTTAGCCGACATTTTTTGGGAGAATATGTGCTTAATTTAAGTCGTACCTAATTTTGAAAGTTAATTAATTAATAATTGATTAATTAGGCGGGCACCTATTTAAATGTAAGTCTAAACAAATCTAGAAAAATCAATCTCTGTATGTACATTTCGGCCTATTAGGCTTCATCAGCAGAGCTATATAGCACAAGGCGGTCTTTCTATCTATAGCTCTGCTGATAAGACCTAATAAGGCGAAATGTACATACAGAGATTGATTTTTCTCGATTTTTTTAGCCTTACATTTAAATAGGTATGCCCGCCTAATTAATTAATTATTAAATAATTAACTTTCAAAATTAGGTACGACTTCAATTAAGCACATATTCCCCAAAATATATATATATATATATATATATATATATATGTGTGTGTTTGTGTGTTGTGTGTGTGTGTGTGTGTGTGTGTGTGTGTGTGTTTTGTTTTGTTTTGAAGGATGAATAACTGAATGTAGTTCTTCAAACTAGACTGATATTTTACATTGTTAAAAAATGATATTTTAAATGTAAATAAAGAGAAAACTATTTCCTAAAATAATCAAATATTATACTATACGAATTATCGGCGATATATATATAAATATATATATATATATACATATTCCAAAGAAGATTTAATACGGGCAACTACCAAATGCTAAGCGTTCCATAGCTACAAGGACAAATTGAAGGACAATTTCAAACGCCTCGATATTGACCTGAGTGCTTGGGAAGATCTAGCATCGGATCGGAAGGAATGGCGTAAGACCTGTTTCGCTAAACTAAAGAGCTTTGAACCAAAGAGCTTTGAACAAAATAGACTGAAGCATAGAGATCGGCTCCGCATAACTTTAAAAGAAAAACATTTAAATCCTGCCTTGGATCATTTCGTTTGTCAGTGTGGCTTCATGGCACGCAGCAGGGCTGGGCTGCTGTCACACTCGAGGAAACATAAAATGTCTTCTTGACAGCATGCACAACATGGGAGGAATCAAATCACTCACTGCTGACACTCATCTATCGTTCTCGATAGGAGAGTCCACTATATATATATATATATATATATATATATATATATATAAGTAATTGGTAATTTGCTTGAAGCATTGTTAAGTATGTAATATCAGAATTCGAAGGCAATACAATGCGTATAAAAAAAATAAAGACAAAAAGATGTGTTTTATGTCTTATCGATTTCGAAGCAAGAGCTTCATCATCAGAGTTTATTTTCAGAAATGACGTGCTTATGTTTTTATCTGTGTGGTTATAATTTCTCTTCTTATAGATATTTAATCTATTTAAAGTTTAAAAGAAAAAGAGAAAAAAGTACTCATAAAATATATTTTCTTAAAAAAAAAATCATTTAATTTTTCTATCAATACTAATACATAATTTAAGATAATCTTTTATTTACTTATTTACTATAAAAAAAATTTTAAATTAGATGACAAAGGTGGAAAAAAAAGAAAAAAAAAGGGAGAAATAACATCAAAAAAGTATGTAAATTTTTCTATTAACGGTTTTTATTTATTTATTCATTTTTTTATTTTTGAATTTTGACATGTCCACACAGTGGCAACATATTGGCAACATAGTTGCAACATTTGACCGAATGACAGCCGATATTAAGAATATTCGTTCTCCACAACCTTTTTAAAAACAAGAAAAAAAAGAGAGAAATAAGGAATTACAGTTATTCGCCCATTCCATTCATAAAGGAGGAGAAGAAGAAAGAGAGGAAAAAAGGAGAGGAAAAAAAGGAAAGAAAAAAAAAGGAGAGAAAAAGGAAATAAGAAGAGAAATTATAACCACACAGATAAAAACATAAGCACGTCATTTCTGAAAATAAACTCTGATGATGAAGCTCTTGATTCGAAATCGATAAGACATAAAAAACATGTTTTTGTCTTCATTTTTTTATACGCATTGTATTGCCTTCGAATTCTAATATTTTATATATATATATATATATATATATATATATATATATATCATATTAAACAGTAAGGCTGTATAATATATATATATATATATATATATATATATATATATATATATATATATATATAATATATATATATCAAACAGTAAGACTATATATATATATATATATATATATATATGTATATATATATGAGAGTATGTGTTATGGTGTGTTCGTAAGTAAAATAAAAACGAACTTAAATTTACATTTCTGATTATACAGGAACTCGTGACAATTTGTCGGATTATTTCGATGCTAACGCACCTCTTTGAGTGAAAAATGGAGTTTCGACATCAAAAGAATTGGTAACATTATGGCCATTCAATATATATATATATATATATATATATATATATATATATATATATATATTATATATATATATATATATACTGTATACACTCAAAAACACTCCCATTTTTATAAATGGAATAACATTCGTTAAAATCGAACTGCTTTGAAACTATTCGTTTTATTTAACACAGAAAATTGTTTTCTGTAGCCACTGACGTCTATTTACGATTTAATACTGACGTATTTACACCATTAAATAGTCAAGAGTTTTGGTACCTCCACGACAAGAAACAACAAGAAACTGGGCCTTTCAAATATTCTATTCCTAATAATTGTATTATTTGGATTATTTGCACTATTGTCCTCATCTTTATTGTTATCTGCACTATTCCTCTGAATTTTCTGAGATGAGGCTTGATAATTTGTATTATTTGTATTATTCGGACTTTTATCCTCATCTGTATTGTTATTTGAACTATTCCTATGAATTTTCTGAGATGAGGCTTGATAATTTGTATTATTTGTATTATTCGGACTGTTGTCCTCATTTTTATTGTTATCTACACTATTTCTCTGAATTTTCTGAGATAAGGCTTGATAATTTGTATTATTTGTATTATTCGGAATTTTATCCTCATCTGTATTGTTATTTGAACTATTCCTATGAATTTTCTGAGATGAGGCTTGATAATTTGTATTATTTGTATTATTCGGACTGTTGTCCTCATTTTTATTGTTATCTACACTATTTCTCTGAATTTTCTGAGATAAGGCTTGATAATTTGTATTATTTGTATTATTCGGACTATTGTACTCATCTGTATTGTAAAATGCACTATTCCTCTGAATTTTCCGAGATGAGGCTTGATAATTTGTATTATTTGTATTATTCGGACTATTGTACTCATCTGTATTGTTATCTGCACTATTCCTCTGAATTTTCTCAGATGAGGCTTGATAATTTGGATTACTTGGATTATTCGGACTGTTGTCCTCATCTTTATTGTTATCTGCACTATTCCTCTGAATTTTCTGAGATGAGGCTTGATAATTTGTATTATTTGGATTATTCGGACTATTGTCCTCATCTTTATTGTTATCTACACTAGTTCTCTGAATTTTTTAAATGAGGCTTGATAATTTGTATTATTTGTATTATTCGGACTATTATCCTCATCTGTATTGTTATTTGAACTATTCCTATGAATTTTCTGAGATGAGGCTTGATAATTTGTATTATTTGTATTATTCGGACTATTGTCCTCATCTTTATTGTTATCTACATTATTTCTCTGAATTTTTAAAATGAGGCTTGATAATTTGGATTATTCGGACTATTATCCCCATCTTTATTGTTATCTACACTATTTCTCTGAATGTTTGAAATGAGGCTTGATAATTTGGATTATTTGTATTATTCGGACTATTATCCCCATCTTTATTGTTATCTACATTATTTCTCTGAATTTTCTAGATGAGGCTTAATAATTAGTATCATTTGATTATTTGAACTATTGTCCTCATCTTTATTGTTATCTACACTATTTCTCTGAATTTTTTATATGAGGCTTGATAATTTGTATCATTTGGACAATTGTCCTCATTTTATTGTTATCTACACTATTTCTATGACTTTTTGAGATGAGGCTTGATAATTTGTATTATTTGAATTATTCGCACTATTGTCCGCATCTGTATAGTTATCTTTACAAAGTTTCGGCTGATATGCCCTCCCACCTTCTTCAGGTATTTCTTGTCGGAGACGGAATCCTTTTTGAACTCGGAAACATTCTTGTCGTAATCGGCAGCCATCATGGAACTTTGAAGCCAACCCTTTTTTTCAATTCACAGGAGTATCCTGTTCTCATTCCGCGAACCATAGTTGTGTGCACGTGTTAAGCTGTGTTAATTATTATTCTATATTATTCTACTGTAACACTTGGCCAGTATGGCACACACACACACACACACACACACACACACACACACATATATATATATATATATATTAAAAATGGTAATATTATGGATTTACACTCATAACTTGAAGTTTCATGGTAATGCAATCATCAGAGGAGTCAAATGGTTGAGATCTTAAAAACCAGTCGTGAACTCGTTTCGAAATGTAGACATTTGAACAAATTTTTACTGTGTCACTTACCACCTGACCCTAATTGATCCCTTAATTTTCGCCCTCCTTTTATTTATTAAAAAAAAAAAAAAAAAAAAAAGAAATTCATTTGAACACCGCGTGCATTAACACCAATGCAAGTTTGTTTGATTATCATGTTTTTTAAACACAAATTTAACGTCATAACATTACATCACGTGAATACAATCCACGTCACATAAACGTTAAACAAGCCACAGTTTTAAAAAACAATTTTTAGCTTTATATTTCCCATCGTGTGAAAACGCTTCACGTTTATATAAACGCTAAAAAAATTACTGGTTTTTAAAATCTCAACCATTTCACGACTGGTTTTTAAGATCTCAACCATTGAACTCATCTGATGATTGGATTACCATGAAACTTCAAGTTATGAGTGTAAATCCACAATATTGCAATTGATTATAAATCTGCTCTGCTTTATTAGCATTGAGCACATTTTCATGCAAATACTTTTCTCATTTTTTCATTCTCTATTCATTATATATATTTATATGATATTTTTTGAAGGCAAAATAATGCAAATTTATGTTGAAAAACATATTTATTTAAATTTTCTTTCTTTCCTTTTTTTTCTCTTAATATTTCGGAGCAAAGTCCATCTTCAGAGAGTTCTTCAGAGAGTTGAAAAGTTTCCATCTGTGTTTGTTAAAATCAACTGTGGTATTATTCCGTTGAATTCGATGGAGATTTAAAAGTTCGGCAAAGATCGTCAAATTCCGTTAAATCCCGTGTAGCTGTTGCATTTTGTGGGAAGTTTTGAAATCATTTAAGATATATTTTTTTTAATACTATAAAAAAAATTTTTAATACTATAATTTTTTTTAATACGATTAAAGATTTTTTTAATACTATAAAACAATAATAAGGCCCCGCTCCGGGCATATTGAAATAAAGATATATATATACATATATAAAAAATGTTGTTCTGGTTCCAACGGGAGAAAATGTAATATTTTATTTTAAAAAAAGAAGAAAGTCCGCAAAATATATATTTAAAAAAAATTTTCATTTTAATCCCCACAAGCCCTCTGTCTAAAATCAGTGTAGTAGGTATAATGCTTTGGTGGACCCAAGATCAAATTAGTATTTTTCAGTCCTAGATTATGGAACGTTACATCATCATTTTTTTTTTCTCAATTTTTTTTTCTCAATTTTTGCGCGCATGTCACATGCGGGTCACGCGTAAATCGCACGCAAATATTGAAAAGAATAACGTAGCGTTCAACCGTTATTAAACAACAATAACAGAAAAATTACAGAAACACGCACAACCTATGTATGTGTATATGTGTGTATATATATATATGTATATCAATATATGTATTGATCAAAGCCTGAAGAAGATACCAGAATATCTGAAACACGTGTTGCGTATGTAAAATAAAAAGAATAAAACATTTTTTCTGAGAACGATACATTTTGCGGACTTTCTTCTTTTTTTTTTATAAAATATATACATATATATATATCCGATAGATATTAATTCTTGGAGGACTGGTAATTTCTCTCCAAGATACCCTTCATTTTTTCTCACGGGAGTTGTAAAGAATTTAGCATCTTCACCTGATTAAATCAGCCCTAGATTACCCGGATGTCCCTGTAATTAAAATGCGCCCTGCATTTTTAAGGGACAAACCCGGAGATAAGAAGCAACATGTAAAAGACCAGCTGAGTGCATTGCATTCCGTATATATGCAACGCACGTCCCAAAAGGACGAGAAAACGTTAGATCCTTCGTTTGATTGACGCCATTTTGAGAGCGGGAGATAGAACAGATAATCTCTACCTAACCGAGAGAAAATCTAATATCGTATTTCAAGGGGAGAGAAAAACTCAAAGACAGAGACAAAAAGAATGGACACGGTCCTTATTTCCCACCCTGTCGGTGGGGCGTTAGAATGCACCGACTGCACCTAAGCAGAGGGGTAAGACTCCCCCAATGGGGCCACCTGTTGGCCGTTGGTGGCGACCCGTGATGCTTAAGGATAGAGCCCATGTGGATGAGCAGTTCATGACATGCAATACTCCACTTTGGCCCTATCTTGGGCTAGACGGGCGGTTGGAGAGACCCCCTCCGATCAATCGGCTGGTCACGTCAAGCCCTAGCACCTATATGATTTTCCCAACACTATTGCCGTTATGGCAAGCCCCAACCCCTTTTTATCATATGGGTGCTAGAAGGCGGTGACTGAGGGTCTAAATGTCCTGGGAATGACGTTAAGCTCTATCTGATGCTGAGGTTCCAGTTATGGAGGTTTGGGGAATGTGGAGCACCCCTTCATCACCATTGCTCCCTGGTCCACTCTGACCCGGAGTGGTAGTACCTGTTAGGGTCCCATCTATGGGTTAAATAGAAAAATGTATTTATAAAAACATTGTATTATCCATTAAGAATTGATTTATTTCAAAACTTTATCGGCATTAAATGACCCACTGAGGTTGATATGCCGTAAAACAAAACAAAACAAAACAAACCAGAATATCCGACAATATAGACAGATAGCAAAAATGAGTATATACATATACCGGACCATATGACCTTTAGGCACCCGTTTTGCTTTGCTGATTCATAAGTACATTTTTTTTTATTTACACCGTCAACATCTGGGAGTTTGTTACGGTTAGGAGTTAGGGTTAGGGTTAGGGTTAGGGTTCGGGGTTAGTTTTATAATTTTTTAAATAAAAAACTCTACTAAAAATCGTCTAACAAACAACCGGATGTTGACGATGTAAATGAAAAAAATATACTCATGAATCAGCAAAGCAAAAGGGTGCCTAAAGGTCATATGGTCCCATATACCCTATGATCGCCATAGCAAAATAGGTGAGAAGTCAGTAGCACTAGAGAGGGAGGATAATGTTCTAAGTCCTAACCTTAAAAATTAATCCCATGGTTCTTCAGATAGATGACGATGACAGTGAGAAAAAGATGAAATTATGAATTTTTGAAATGTCTCAATAGCAAAAAATGAGAGCATTCAGGAGAAAAATAACTTAATATTTGAAATCAAGACTAGAAGGTGTTCAAATCCATATACATTCTAACTTACCCCTTGTCATCTTAGTCTAACAGCTATTTATAAGACAGACGCAACCATTATTTTATGGTCTAGAGGGGAGGTAGCTAATCCTATACCACACATATAGATTCTGTACTTTGAGAAGAAAATATTTTAAAAATATAACAAACTCAGGATGTTATGATGAGGAAACAATTTTTTGTGTCAATACTTAAGCATTACGGTATATTGTACCATCTTCAGGACACTGTTAAGTAATGTTTATGTGAGGGACAAAATGAAAGATGTTAAGTGTTGTACCGGCCGTTCCTACAGTGGAGAATATACACCGGTTCTCACTATAAATAGTGAGACACCGAGTGAAAAGGTTGTACTGTTACCGTTTAACGGCAAGCTAGCCGTTCCTGTACCATTATTGTAAATACACTTGTCTTATTTTACCCTACCTCGACTTGACTTCTTTTTTACTGTTGGATTAACATCACAACATTAAGTGTATAGTGAATGTGTGAATATGATGTTATTAACCGTTAATTTTCATATGTGCGTTTGTTTACGAAAGTCAATGACGTGATCAATGCATGCGCATTGACTTTCGTAAACAAACGTGCATATAAAAATTAACGGTTAATAACAACATATTCACACATTCACTATACACTTAACATCTTTCGTTTTGTCCCTCACATAAACATTACTTAACAGTGTCCTGAAGATGGTACAATACACCGAAATGCTTAAGTATTGACACATAAAATTGTTTCCCCTGATCATAACATTCTGTGTTTGTTATATTTTTAAAATATTTTCTTCTCATATTGTCGGATTAATTTCCTCACCGTATTTCCATTCTGTACTTTGTAGTGATGAATGTTTCAAATTGAGTTGCTAATAAATTTAGACTATGTGGCATTTTTTATTGATATTTTGAAATACCTGGATAGCAACATTTAGAGAATTCAGGAAAAACAAGTTCATATTTGAAATCAGTACATTAAAATATATAATTACAGTGGTTGATATCAATGCAACAAAAATTTGGTGACCAGTGTAACAAATTAATAAACAATAATAATAAATGAATAATAATAAATAGTAACTATTATCAAGTAATAAATAATAAGTAATCAATTATTTCACATTTTATTTATAATAAACAAAGATTTTAGTATTGTTTGTATTATTCGGACTATTGACCCCATCCTCATCTTCATTGTTATCTGTACAACATTTCGGCCGATGTACTCTCCGGACTACTTCAGATATTTCTTATCGGACTAGGGAAACTTCTCAGACTCGGGAAGCATCTCAGCCTCGGGAACCTTCTTTTCGAACTCGGGAACCTTCTTGTCGTAATCGGGAACCTTTTTGTCGTAATCGGGAGCTATCACGAGACCACTAGAAATACTAAAGAATCTTCACCTTAACTAGACTTAACTGTAATCGTATCTATACATATATATAAACGGCAGTGTGTATATATATGTGTTATACTGTGTTAATTATTATTCTGTTACTACTGCCCCTGACCAGGATTGAACCGGCACTCTACAGATAACTGTGACTTAGAAATTTCTGAACCTAACTCTTTTATCAACTAGGCCATATGTGCAATCACGAGAAATAAACAAAGATGGGTATACGTTTTTTCGGACAAGATGTATGTATGAATTAAAAGAATAAATTATTTACTAACTTTATTTTATCAGTTTTCATATCAGAAAATAAAATCACAGTTTCAGTACAATATTTATTTCAATTTACTGATATACCGGAAACAAAACGAATTATTCTTGTCGAAAGTTCAAAACTACAGCTTGTACGCAAAGATGAAAGGCGATGATAACATACGTCAGCACGCATGCGCGCACACGTCATTTGATTATATTACGCGAATAAAAACAAAAGCCGCCATTGTTTCCCGCCAATTAAGTGGCATTTCAAAGTCTTGGTTGCCTGTGTATACAGCACTTATCATTTATTATTGGACTTTCGCGGACCTGTATATCAAATCCAACAATTAAAACGACTTGTTCTTATTTTTCCGCGTTCCGGCATCTGACAGCTCGTCAGCATTCAACTGACAATATTCTAATAATGCCATCATTATTTGCGAATAAAACCTGACATCAAAGTTGTATTTTCCATTGGAAGTTGCACTACGGTTTGAAATCCTTCAGAAGGATGTAATCCACGGAGAAATATTAACAGACTTGACAAAGGTTTTTGTCTTTAAAGGAAATAATAAAAGAGAATATGGAAGGAGAAGCTGTGGCAGGTTTATGGCCTTAGAATAAACCCAGGTTTCTTTATGACAAACATAAATGCACTTCATCTCTTTCCGCCTCTTTCGGTCTCTCTCTCTCTCTCTCTCTCTCTCTCTCTCTCTCTCTCTCTCTCTCTCTCTCTCTCTCTCTCTCTCTCTCTCTCTCTCTCTCTGTGTGTGTGTGTGTGTGTATTTCTTAGTGTCTCTATCTCTCTCGCTCTCAATTTCTCTCATTCGTTGTCTGCCTGTGTCGATCTCTCCTTCTTTCTCTCTCCCTCTGCCCCTCTCTCTCTCTCTTTCTCTCTCTCTCTCTCTCGCTCTCTCTCTCTCTCTCTCTCTCTCTCTCTCTCTGTGTCTCTCATTCTCTCTCTCTCGTTCTTTATTTGTCTGTGTCTGTGTCTGTCTGTATATCTCTCTCTTTCTATCTCTCCCTTTCTCTGTCTCTGTTTCTCTGTCTCTCTGTCGCTTTCTGTCTCTGTCTCTGTCTCCGTCTTTCTCTCTCTCTCTCTCTCTCTCTCTCTCTCTCCCCCCATATAATATATATATATATATATATATATATATATATATATATATATATATTATTCATAAATGAGCAAATCCTCTAAATATTTTTGTTATATTTTCTACAATTTACACACAGTGGAATTTATTTCAATTTTTACCTTATATATATATATATATATATATATATATATATATATATGTGTGTGTGTGTGTGTGTGTGTGTGTGTGTGTGTAATATATATATAATATATACATATATATATATATATATATATATATATATATATATATAAAAGTAATTGGTAATTTGCTTGAAGCATTGTTAAGTATGTTATAAAATAATAAAATTCGAAGGCAATACAATGCGTAAAAAATAAAGACAAAAAGATGTTTTATATGTCTAATCGATTTCAAAGCAAAGCTTTATCATCAGAGTGTAATTTCAGAAATGACGTGCTTATGTTTTTTTTTTTATTTGTGTGGTTATAATTTCTCTTTTTATTTCCTTTTCCTCTCCTTTTTTTTCCCTCTCTTTCTTTTTCTCCTCCTTTATGAATGGGCGAATAACTGTAATTTATTATTTCTCTCTTTTTTTTTCTCTTTTTAAAGTTTGTTGAGAACAAGGCTGACCGGATGTCAGCCTTGTATGATGTTGCAATATGTTGCGACCGTGTGATGTCAAAATTTTTTTTGAGAACAAAAATGAACAAATAAATAAAAACCGTTAATAGAAAATTTTTTTACATACTTAGCTTTTGTTTCGCTTTCACCTTTCATTTCTTATTCTTTCTCCCTCTCTTTCTTTTTTTTTTGTGTCATTTCTCTTCTTTTTCCTTTTTTTTCTTTTTTATCCCCTTTGTTCTCTAATTTAATTTTTTTAAAATAGTAAATAAGTAAATAAAAGATTATCTTAAATTATGTATTAATATTGATAGAAAAAATAAATAATTATTTTTTATTATTTAAAAAAATTTTTTTTTAAGAAAATATCTTTTATGAGTACTTTTTTCTCTTTTTCTTTTAAACTTAAATAGATTAAATATTATATTAATTATATATTATAATATATGATTAATATAATATTTAATATTTCTTTATATATATATATATATATATATAAATATATATATATATATATATATATATATATATATATATAATGTGTTTTTTTTAAAGTTGGGCGTTATTACGAAGCATTAAAAATATATAAATGAATGAACTCGATATTATGGAGTATTGGATTCACTTATCTTTTTGTTATTATTTTTTGTCATAAATTTTCAGGTTCGTTAGATACCCTTTATCAAATGAATGTTATTCCTGTTTAACGGATCTTTTGTCTCTGTTGTTATCGACAGCGGCAGCGTCTGTGAAATATTTATAATAACGGAGAATTCCGATGTCTGCGTTCAATCCCTTCACGTGTGTTTGTAATTTTAGAATTTCTGATTGTTTTCGAGATTGTGTTGTTGGAAATGCGTGTTCTATTAAAATGCATTTGAGGTGTGTAAGGTTGTGTGGTAAGGTGTTAAAATGAAGTGCTATTGTACTATGCGCGGATTTGAGATTTATAGTGGATTTGCTTATATATATATATATATATTTTTATTTTTTTATTGGTAATATAGTTTGTTATATATACAAGTAAAGAGTGCTCAATATCATTGATAGAGTATGCATATATAAGTTAGGGTAGCAAAGACATGAAGTCGATTTGCTTTATTTATCTATTTTTAGTGTAAAAACCATTTTATGGTTCTAATGTATCACCTTGAAAAGACTCCTGCGACAATATTTTTAAAAAAATCTGTGACCCCATCGGGAGAGCGAACCATTCCTTTTATGTCTTTGTAGTGCATCATCATAGCGGTTAAAGCTTCTTATGGCACACTATATGCTAGAAGTATTTGCTTAATCATTCTTTTGTGTATAGAGTCAAATGCTCTGGGGAAATCTACAAACAAAAGTGTTGCCTCGAGGCTCTTTGCACGTACTCCTTCGGCGGTTCGATGAATAGTTGGAATCTAAGAAGTGTGGGATCAATTTCTTGTAAATTCCTTTTGATTTCTTCTTAAGAATTTTCTCGACTTCTGATCGGATGCGATTGAAATCTATCTTCAGATGGAGAAAAAAAGTTTCCCTGGAGACACTACTCGGCAAATCTTGGGTAGAAAACATTTTCTATTTCATAGAGATCTAAGCATCTCTAAATGGCTCTACGTACCATTGTCAGGATTTATTGTAACGCATCTCATTCAGTCACGTTTTTGTTTTTATCGAAAAAAAACATTGTATTTTTACAATACATATTTTATAGGAGAAATAGTTTATATTGCATTTTTATAGTAAAAATCTTTTCCAATGCATTTTATAGCAAAATTATTTCCAATTCATTTTCATAGCAAAATTATTTCCAATGCTTTTTATAGCAAAATTATTTCCAATTCATTTTATAGCAAAATTATTTCCAGAGAATTTTATAGCAAAATTATTTCCAATGCCTTTTCATAGCAAAATTATTTCCAATGCATTTTATAGCAAAATTATTTCCAATGCATTTTCATAGCAAAATTATTTCCAATGCATTTTATAGCAAAATTATTTCCAATGCATAGCAAAATTATTTCCAATGCATTTTATAGCAAAATTATTTCCAATGCATTTTCATAGCAAATTATTTCCAATGCATTTTATAGCAAAATTATTTCCAATGCCTTTTCATAGCAAAATTATTTCCAGTGCATTTTATAGCAAAATTATTTCCAATGCATTTTATAGCAAAATTATTTCCAATGCATTTTCATAGCAAAAATATTTCCAATGCATTTTCATAGCAAAATTATTTCCAATGCATTTTCATAGCAAAAATATTTCCAATGCATTTTCTTAGCAAAATTATTTCCAAAGCATTTCATAGCAAAATTACTTCCAATGCATTTTATAGCAAAATTATTTCCAATGCATTTTCATAGAAAAATTATTTCCAATGCATTTTCATAGCAAAATTATTTCCAATGCATTTTCATAGTAGATATACTTTTTAATGAGTTCTTATTGTAGAAATCATTTTCAATGTATTTTATAGTAGCAATCAGTTCAAATCAACTTTCGCTGTGGAAATCCTGTTATAGTAGAAATCATTCTTTATGAATTCTTATAGTAGAAATATTATCCAATATCTTTATTATAGTAGCAAACATTTCCAATCAATTTTCACTGTAGAAATCATTTTCAATGCATTTTAGAGTAGAATAATTTCCAACGCATTTTTATATTACAAAATCATATCCTATATATTTTTATAGGAGAAATTATTTCTAATGGGTTTTAATAGTAGAAATCATCTTCAATGGCTTTTTACAGTAAAAATCATTGTCAATGCATTTTCTTTTTTCATTATACATACATGCATATATATATATATATATATATATATATATATATAAGATATTTGGATGTTTGTTTATTTTAGAAACGTTGCTGAAGAAAGTATATATTAAATTTTTATTTGAAGGCACTTACAACGCATGTATCGCATAAAATTCGATACTTTTTCTTATAGAAAATGAAATTGACAAGTGTAATCCCGGCAAAGGATCGCTCGGTGTGTAGAATGCCGTACAGACTGTTTCGACTTTATTAAGTCTCATCAGCGACATATACTAACGATTTCCCTCCGACAGAAATCGAAACCGGGACCTCAGCGAGCATAGTGAGCCACTATATCGCCTCGACCACAGTACACAGCTAACAATCCTTAGCGAAATTAAGCTTGTCAAATGATACTACGCACTTCTACCATAATAGGTAAGGGGGCGTTTTTTGAGAGAATAATAACAAACAGACCGTGTGCCTTTCGGCGAACTGAATAAGATATTTGGATGTTTGTTTATTTTAGA
>CM042171.1:3878673-3881173 GCA_023376005.1 Doryteuthis pealeii | reverse complement strand
TTACCTCATACTGTCGGATTTACTCCACCCCTCCTATCTTCATATATATATATATATATATATATATATATATAGTCGTTGGCAATGAACAGCTAGATACAGGTGGAGAGCTAGTTGTTGTCGATGCCGCAGCTTCGGTCATAGATATTACTTCTTCATGTTGGTAGGATCAAGAACGGTAGGGCTGAAAAGGAATAAAGAATAAAATTGCTTTAGTATGCAAAGAGCGGGGCGGAATCTGTTGATGAGGAGGGCCTCAGGTATAGCCAGGTGCAACACGTTGGTTGAGGATGCCAATACGGAGAACATTAAGGGCTCGTATGCTGCAGCACAATCAGGATTGTCCAACATGTGTCTCCAAATGGTGAAAGGTGAATATGGATTGCCTGATGGAGAAGAGTGGTCAAAGTTGTGGTTGCGGAGAAAAGATTAAATGTGGTGGTTTATTCTAACCTCCAATATGTGGGTAGTGCGTATATATATATATAAGTCGTCGGGGCGGCCTAAAGTCGCTATCAGCCAATCAGCGAGGGAGTTTATCCCCTTTTCAATAGCGCTAGACCAAGGAGATTGTTTTAGCGTCTGAGGTGGAGCGCCACACCTACCATCAGCTCCTTACTTTACCGCACAGATCCCTGTGCTACTCATACCCTGAGTTGGCGAGGACCGGTATCGAACTAGGAACCTTGTGGTTTCTAGTCGAACGCTCTACCGACTGAGCTAACCCGAGGTTGATTTAGTAGGCTATCACAATGCAGGTGTAAAGAAAAATAATAATAATACGGTAACAATGGTGTTGTGTGTTAACCTTTATTTAATTCTTGAATTTTCGAGATAATATCTCTTTTTCAAGAGATCACTGGAACTGAAGCAGTCTAGTTATGGCATTTCTTTTTAAATGAATTTTTTTTCTTTTTGTGTTGGTAATTATACCTGTCCTAAACAAAATGGCATTATATTTTGACTCACCTATGTGGTGAAGTAGGGATGTGATCCACAGAGGACCAGTTTCATATCGATGTATGATACATGTTCTTGTGTTGGTAATTATACCTGTCCTAAACACAATGCCATTAATTTTTGACTCACCTAAGTGGAGACATAGGAATGTGATCCTCAGAGGACCAGTTTTGTTTTGATGTATGATACATATTATTGTGTTGGTAATTATACCTGTCCTAAACAAAATAGCATTACTTTTTGACTAACCCTCGTAATATGAATCTTAGAAAAGTAGTAAGATATTGATTTTTTTTTAAATATCTGGATAAATGACTGTCACCAGCCGTTATAGTCCACGCCATACTTCAAATAAAACATTTGATACACCGAGGAGTTTGTCGTCAAATTATTGTAGATATTTGAATAGTACTGTTTTTCATTTTAGCCTTCGTTTCTGTTTTCCTAAGATTTTATCGTTTTTCTTTTTGGTTTTAAAATTTGTCTTTCTTTATTTTTAATTTACAAATATCTGTGTAAAACGTTGAAATTTTATTTCCCTAGACGTTGCAATTAACGGTGATAAGAAATTTGGAACAATTCAACGTAGTATTCTTCATCGCGACAAAATTAGTGAGTTCTTTTTTCTTTTCCTGATAATGCATGTCGCTCAGATAATGATAAAACCTTTGAGAAATAAGGCGGTACGGTCGTGACGATTAGAAATGGCGCGGTAATTAGAGGAAGAAAAGAAGAATAACCCCTGAGAGATACGGTGAGGAAGGACGGGGGACATAAATACGGTTATCATTGTGGGAATAAGCAGAGTACCAGGATGAATTTCCTGAAAGATAAGAAAGACAATTTCGTCTGACATCAACTGAGAGAAAAAAAAATTAAATTCTTAATGGATAGACAAGAATAAGCAAGAATGAGGCTAGTCAGTACTTAGATGGGTGGCACCAGTATATATATATTTACCAACCCCTCCGCGCGAGCAGGATGTGACACAAGGTCAATTTCTTAAGCGCTCCCTGTACTTCTAACCATCCATCCTTCCTCGCTATCCAACAACGTTCACCCTCGCCCTCCATTCGTATTTCCTCTTTCTCTCTTCCTTTTCTCTTTTCCATCTCTCCATATATATTGTCTTCATCCTTTTTCTGTCTCCATTCCCAACTCTCCGTGTCTATCTCACCCTCTCTCTCTCTCTCTCTCTCTCTCTCTCTCTCTCTCTCTCTCTCCTTTTCTTTCCATCTCTCCATATATACTCTCTATCCCTTTCTCGGTCTCCATTCTCTACTCTCCGTGTCTATCTCAATCACCCCCATCACTCTCTCTCCCTCTATCTCTCTCTCTCTCTCTCTCTCTCTTTCTCTCCCTCTCTCCCTCCTTTTCTTGCCATCTATCCATAATACTCTCTATCCCTTTCTCGGACTCCATTCTCTACTCTCCGTCTCTCTCTCTCTGTCTCTCTCTCTCTCTCTCTCTCACTCGCTCTCTCTCCCCTTTCTTTCCATCTATCCATATATACTCTCTATCCCTTTCTCGGTCTCCATTC
>CM042171.1:3861173-3873673 GCA_023376005.1 Doryteuthis pealeii | reverse complement strand
GATAAAAGGATTGGAGTTTTGCTATAGGACTAATATGGTTGGGATAGTCATATAGGTGCTAGGGATTGATGTGACTAGGCCAGTGATCAGAGGAGGCCTCTCCGACCGCCTGTCTTGCCTAATTACGAGCAAAAGTGTAATGCTGCATTTCATGGACTGCTCGGCTATCAGGATTCTGTCCTTAAGCATCACGGTCGCTTGGAACCTCACCTTTTAATTCAAACTTGTGTTGAAGAAAATTATCAAGAAAGGGTAATTTTTACCTTTAGTCGTTAAAATTCCTAGCGAATAGGGCAATTAGAGTAACCTCCCTTGACTTTCACTTTGAACTAAGCCGGTAGCTATTTTGAAAGTCTCCGTGCGAAATAAACAAATCTTAGTAACTTTTTTCGAAAACAATACAACTGCATGCTTTAACACAAAAAATATCATAAAATGTGTTCTTAATAACAATTAAGTTCATTTCAGATAATGCGCACGCACAATTTTATGCTAGGAATTTGAACAACTAAAGGTGAAAATTACCCAAGAAAGTGTAGGCTCAGTCCTAATTAGTGATCAACCTCCACACATTAATACAACAACCAACATTACGTTTTTTGTTTTGTGTGACATTGTTTATAGTGTGTAATGTATGAAAATAAACCATTTTCTTCTTCTTCTTCTTCTTCTTCTTCTTCTTCTTCTTCTTCTTCTTCTTCTTCTTCTTCTTTCACCTTCTTTTTCTTTCACCTTCTTCTTCTTTCACCTTCTTCTTCTTCACCTTCTTCTCTTCTTCTTTTATTCTTCTTCTTCTTTCACCTTCTTCTTCTTCTTCTTCTTCTTCTTCTTCTTATTCTTATTCTTATTCTTTTACTTCTTCTTTCGCCTTCTTTTTCTTTCACCTTCTTCTTCTTTCACCTTCTTCTTCTTTCACCTTCTTCTTCTTCTTCTTTTTCTTCTTCTTCTTCTTTCACTTCTTCTTCTCTTCTTCTTCTTCTTCTTCTTCTTCTTCTTCTTCTTCTTTATTCTTTCTTATTCTTATTCTTATTCTTATTCTTTACTTCTTCTTTCGCCTTCTTTTTCTTTCACCTTCTTCTTCTTCTTCTTTTACTCTTCTTTCTTGTTTCTTCACCTTCTCTTCTTCTTCTTCTTCTTCTTCTTCTTCTTCTTCTTCTTCTTATTCTTTTCATCTTATTCTTTTACTTCTTCTTCTTTCACCTTCTTTTTCTTTCACCTTCTTCTTCTTCTTTTTCTTCTTCTTTCTTTTTCTTCTTCTTCTTCTTTCATCTATTCTTTTACTTCTTCTTCTTTCACCTTCTTTTTCTTTCACCTTCTTCTTCTTCTTCATCTTATTCTTTTACTTCTCTTCTTCACCTTCTTTTTCTTTCACCTTCTTCTTCTTCTTCTTCTTCTTCTTCTTCTTCTTCTTCTTCTTCTTTCATCTGACTCTATTATTATTTTTTTTAACTGTTCATTAATTTCTTGAACTTTTCTCTCGTGTATTGCGGCAGAGGATACGGTTTCCAATTGGCCCAGTTATATGTGAAGTAGGTGTTGTCTACTATAATGGATAGTGTATTCATGTATGAAATGGCCAGTATGCTTGGGATACTGGATCCCATTGGTAATCCTGACATTTGTTTGTATATATGTCCGTTATATGTGAAGTAGGTGTTGTCCACTATAATGGATAGTAGCTGGTGTGTGTCCGCTGCAGTTAAATTGTGACAGTATAAGGTTTTGAGAGATTATATGTTCCGATATGAGGTCAACCGCCGGTTGTGCAGGTATGGTGGTATACAGTGAGACCACATCTAAACTGAATGTGTAATTATTTTGTTTAAGTACTCCAGTATTTAATTGCTGTAGTCTATGGGTGACTTCATCGGAGTTTTGAAAATGTCCTGGAAAGGTGGAAAGTAGAGGTTTCAGTATTTGTGAGAGAAGCCATGATATCTTGTAAAGAGGTCCTTCCAAGCTGGAAATGATTGGTCTGATCTGAAGTGTTGAGTCAGTTTTGTGAGTTTTGATGAGGTGGTAGAAAGTGGGTAGTTTACTGTTTCTAGTGATGAAGTTATTCTTGTATTTACTATATATGTTTCTATGTCTACATATGTTAATCCATGTACTGTTGATTACATTTTCAATTTGTGTTGATTGAATGTTTGTTACCTCTGAATAAATGTTGTTATTATTACATTAATATGTAATTATTATATGATATTTTAATAGATAATTAATATAATATTTAATCTTATTAAAGTTTAAAAGAAAAAGAGAAAAAAGTACTCATAAAAGATATTTTCTTTAAATTTTTTTTTTTCTATCAATACTAATACATAATTTAAGATAATCTTTATTTACTTATTTACTATTTTAAAAAATTAAATTAGAGGACAAAGGTGGAAAAAAGAAAAAAAAAGAAAGAAATAACAGCAAAAAAAAAAAAAAAAGAGGGTGAAAGAAAAAGAAAAGAAATTTGAACAACTAAAGGTGAAAATTACCCAAGAGAAAGTGTGTGATTTTTGGTTCATATCTATGTTGACTCTATTTTTTTTAACTGTTCATTAATAAGGTGTTCTTGATAACAATTAAATTCATTTCAGATAATTCTATGCTAAGAATTTAGCCAACTGACTTTCATTTTGAAACAAGCCGGTAGCTATTTTGAAAGTCTCCGTGCGAAATAAACAAATCTTAGAAACTTTTTCGAAAACAATACAACTGCATGCTTTAACACAAAAATATCATAAAATGTGTTCATAATAACAATTAAGTTCATTTCAGATAATGCGCACGCACAATATTATGCTAGGAATTTGAACAACTAAAGGTGAAAATTACCAAAGAGAAAGTGTATGATTTTTTGTTCATTTCTATGCCGACTCTATTATTTTTTTTAAACTGTTCATTAATTTCTTGTGCTTCTCTCGTGTATTGCGGCAGAGGATACGATTTCTAATTGGCCCAGTTGGAATCGTCAGCATGGGATTACCTCCCTTGGATTCCGTTTACGTTATTGTTCGTTACAATGAATTTCGAAGAGTAGGAACATAGCGGACGGTGAATTACAAATACGATTTAAAGTGTGAGAAAACGATGATCTGCTGGTGTGAGAGAAATTGAAAATATATTGGAAATAGAACGAAATAAATGGAAGCTAGCAGAGACGGAATATTTCTGTTGGTGGGTGTCTTAGAAAAATAGTGAATCTATACGAAAATTATTATATATATATATATATCTTATTATAATGGAGATTGTGGGTTTGTCAGTCTGTAACCGAAACTATATTACTATACAAGTCACAATTCCTTTAGTTATTTACATCATATTCTCCATGATTTTATTTTTATTCAAACCTCAATTATTAATAAAATTGTTTTACATTACATACACTGTTGACCATATATACATGCTAATAACATGCAATTGTATTTATATATACAACAAAATAGCGGTTCACAGTATGAATGGGAAGGCTAATTTGCATATTGATCTTTAAAAAATTGATTTTAATAAATATATGCTTAGTATTATTGATTTCTAATTGTTTGGTTTTATCTTATTGAATATGAGCAAAAATCTCTTCAATAAATCTTAAATGAAATCCCTTAACAAGAAGAAATAACTGTAATATTATTCTTTACTTCCTATTTTAACTAAACAGTTTAATTAGGAAAATTTACCAATGAAAGACGGGAGTAACAAAAAATGATGGAAGAGTTAGTTTCAAAGTTGTTCTATTTTTCAATCATACCCCCTCTGTTCAAAATCTTTTTATCTACATTCTTATTCAGTTTCATTAGCCTTTCTAATTTAATATGATATTTTATTATAAAATTTAACTAAAATACTTGCACCCGGAGGGTGCATATATTTGCTAGTATATATATATATATATATATATATATATATCGTTGGATTATTTTACCTACATATAATAATATATATATATATATATATATATATATGGGGAAAATATGAGGAGGTTAATCCGACAATATGTGGAGAAAAGTAGACAAACACGGGATGTTATGGAAACTAGATGTTAATTGTCGACGATGCAACGTTTCGGTCATTTAGACCTTCTTCAGGACTCAAATATATTTCTTGCCTCAATGAAGGGCATTTTCAAAATGGTGAAAACTGTAGGTTGTCAGTAGGGGCAGAGGTGGTTGGGGGTGGGTAGTGGATTTTTCTTCTCTCTAGATGGGGAGTGTTTATATGGTGATGCAGGTGTGGGTCAAAAATGTTTGAAGATGGGGGTGGGTCAAGATGAATGAGTATGTGTATGTGTGTATGTCTGTTTTAATTGTCTTTTATATATATGTGCGTTTGGAAACTGGATTTGTCATTAGTTTTATATGTGTGATTTTTTTTTTTTCTTATACACCCAAAATTTGATAGGGAAGGTTGGCGGGAGATTGTCTTGGATATCCATGCTACTTGCACGACATCATGATGATTGCACGACATCTATTAATAATGCAGATTGTGTATATTTCTGTCTGTAACAAAAACTACGTCATAGCTCTACGTCACATCTTACGTCACAATATTCTTATGCTATATACACCCAAAATTTGAGTAAGCAATTCTAAAAATTGTTTTTTACTCACATCCCTTTTTTTTCTTTTACAGTAACAAGAAGTTAACTAAAAAGTTTACAAATAAATAAATACCTACGATTTTGTGTGAAATTGATGTGGAAAATATTCAAAATAATTGGTTGATTATTACATGCCCGCAACATTTTATTTGAGAAGTACGGGGCTCAGTTTTCATTTCAAATTGTTTTTTTTATTTTAATTTTTACTCCTTTAATAAATATGAGGATTTTGCTTACTTATGATACAAACCCTCTGACATTGAATTTTTAACTCCTACCCTCTCAGGCATTGTCTTTCAAAAATTAATTTTCACGACGCCGGAGTGTGTTTTCAGTTGCTAGTTCTATTAATTCTCGATTGTCAACTTTTTTGACAAATTGAATTTTGAATTTGGATAGGAGTTATGGTTGGCGCGGTTTTTACATTTTCTTTCATTGGTTATAAAAGTATTGGGGTTTATCCAACACGTGCGATTTTTTAAGTTGCTGCTAACACCAGGGAGCACGTGGAGACAGAAGAAAAAAGAATTCCTCCCTTGTAGTCGCAATTTTTTTTGCTAGTTTGTCCTGAGTACACTAAATATTCACATACTTGAACACGCGTGGTCTAATGGTTGAAGTCATGGGAAATGGACTCGTGGCCCCGAGTTCAAATCCTGGATGTGGTAACTGCATTTCACTTAGCGCTAATACCATTGTGAAAGGTATGACTCCTACTCTCCCTCCAGCTATGGATAAATAGTAGGGCAGACTGGGCTCTTTAACCTTGGTTAGGCAACCGGTCTAGGAGAAGAAAAAAAAAATTCAAACCTGTTGAACTCCGCTTAAGAAATTGACCTTGTGTCACATCCTACTCGTGCGGAGGGGTTGGTAAATATATATATATATTTGAACACACTTTTCATATTCCAGGAGTTCGTATTTCACAGACGACGCCTTAACGAGTTTAAGTTTCGGCTAGAATTATTTAGTTTAATTTATTTTTCAACTCGGAGGAATTGTATATATCCGCTGTATTTTAAGATGCGAGTTATCGCCTGTTTAGGGATGACCGTATCAGCCGAGTGAGGAAGCCTGAAATAGGAAAACCCAATTAACCCAATCATATAGTATCACCGATGACCCATCCTGGTGCATCTAAATATGTATTCACCTTAAAAATATAAATACATATATACTAACACACACACACACACACACACACACACACACACACACACAATAATCATGTTTGATATTATGGGATATTTGTAGATGTTTATGATAAAAATCCTTTTTTATATATTATAGCCATGATTATGCCTCTGTACTACAATTGAAAACATGGATACAGAACCATTGATGGAACAACTAGACGGAGATATTCTCTAATCATTTATCAGATAAATCTGAATAAATTACAATATTAATAATAATTAACAATATTTCCTTTCATCTTGGAACTAAAAGTGTTTAAATTTTTCAGTTGACTTTTATCATCTCTAATTTAAATATAACCTAAATTACATCTAAACCGGAAATTCAACTGATACAATATGTATTCTATTCTGGATTTTCAGTGAAACTTTTCGTAGATAACAATATTATATTTACAACAATGCAACTTGAATAAAGGTTATCATCATCTTCAAAATTTTTGGACCGTTCAAAAGAAGACATATTTTTAAAAAAAACTCCTGATATATTTTTTTTAATTCAGCTTACGGAATTAATGAAAATTATGAACGAAAATAATGTTTACATTTTCGTACTGTTAAATCAACTGAATATGACTATCTGCTTTTTTTAACAAATTCTATGTAAAATGAAATTATGTTTGAAATAGTTTTTTTCTTAATATATGTTAGGGGAAATATTGGCTAAACTTGCAAATCGGTCGGAAAATTAGAGTGACACAGAAAAACCAGAACACACACATGTTGTAATAAAACTGTTAATTTTAACTAGGGCGGGGGTAGGGTTTAGGGTTAGGGTTAGAGTTTAGGGTTTAGAGTTAGTTTAATGGGAAAATAAATAAATAATTTGGGTTCTGTTTTTTCTAGGTCAACCTGTAATATGTTTTAATTTTCCGACCGATTTGCAAGTATAGCCGAAATAGTTTTAACGAGATCTCCCCTACCCCTATTTTAGGAAATCTGAAAAAAAAAAAAATAAATAAATAAACAGATAAAACCAGTTTTTATGTTTTCTATAAAGATTATAGTCTGAATAATTATATCAAAAGATTTTTAGAAGTTTCTATACGGGATTTATTTTTTTTTAATTTTTAGTAAAAAAAACCAAAAACATGTATTCTACCTAAAAAATGGCAATATTATGACATGAAATTATTTCAAAACACTCAAAAATTCAGGATTACGTTTAAAAAGATATTTTCAATGTTTAAAGAAAAATCCCTAAAATAAACATTGTAATACATAAATTTTCGGTGACTTTTAAAAAATATTATCTTTAGGAACACCCTGTTCTTCCTAAAAATCTTTTCGTCCGGTCATGGACCGGGTAATTTTGCTAGTATATATATATATATATATATATAGGGAGAATATGTGCTTAATTGAAGTCGTACCTAATTTTGAAAATTAATTAATTAATAATTAATTAATTAGGTGGGCATACCTATTCAAATGTAAGGCTAAACAAATCGAGAAAAATCAATCCGTATGTTCATTTCGGCCTATTGTGCCTCATCAGCAGAGCTATAGATATGAAGACCGCCTTGTGCGTGATTCGAACCCTGACTGTCAAGCTGATGGGCGAGGTCCGTAACTCCTAAACCAACCGGACTTTCCTTGATTTTTCGTTTTGTTTAGAAGTAGGTTATATTCCTCTTATAGTGACTTTTACTACACGACAGTATGAGAAGTAAATACACAAACGATGTGTTTTGATATGGCTTTTTTAGCCGACAATTTGTCGGCTAAAAAAAGCCATATCAAAACACATCGTTTGTGTATTTACTTCTCATATATATATATATATATATATATATATATATATATATATATATATATATATATATATATATCTCAATCATCCAGCATAGTTATACGATTATTTATTGACATGTAAACTATACCATGTTCAGGAAAGACAATGCCACCACTGGTATAGAGTAAATCTTCAACTATAAACTTTTATCCAAAAAGTTTCCAGCAGTTATTCTATGTTTTAGCGAAACGTATAATAATCACACGCCTCGCAGCAAAACACCTGGAGTCTTTTATTGGGGTGTGTGGGGGGGAAGGGGGGCGACATATGTTTGTCTACCCTACAATTATCGAGAGAATCTTTAGGAAAAAGACATGTCTCGTAATATCCTCTAATTAGCTAATTAACAAATATACCTATTAATAAGAATCAATCATTATCTAATTTCTTACTGATCATCGAGCAGAGGAAATACATTGATAGCTACGATCAGATTGGGAGCTAGAATTAGAATTAGATATCTATCACTAGACACACACACACACACACACACACACACACACACATATATATATATATATATATTATATATTATACTAGCAAATATATGCACCCTCCGGGTGCAAGTATTTAAGTTTTAATATAATAAAATATCATATTAAATTAGAAAGGCTAATGAAACTGAATAAAAATGGCGATAAAAGATTTAGGACAAGAGCAGGTATGATTGAAAAATAGAAAACAACTTGAACTAACTCTTCTATTATTTTAATTACTCCCGTCTTCATTGTTAAATTTTCCTAATTAACTATTTAGTTAAAATAGGAAGTAAAGAATGATATTACAGTTATTTCTTTTGTTAATGGATTTCTTTTAAGATTTATCCCGCAGATGTTTTACTCATATTCAATAAATAAAACCAAACAATTAGAAATCAATAACAGCATATATTATTAAATATTCTTTAAAGATCAATATGCAAATTAGCCTTCCATTCACACTGTAAACCGTTATTTTTGTATTAAATAAATACAATTGCATGTTAATAGTATGTAGATATGGTCAACAGATTAATAATGTAAATAATTTTATTAATAATGAGGTTTAAATAAAAAATAACTTATGGAGAATGTGATGTAAATAACAAAGGAATTGTGACTTGTATAGTAATATAGTTTCGGTTACAGAAGAGAAACCCACAATCTCCATTATAATAAGATATATATATATTATATATATATATATATATATATATATATTATATCCACAGATACTATGGTTCGCCGTATCACGCTCCCTCAGTGTGGTTAGATATAGCAGGCTACCTCCATGTGGGTTAAAATCCGACCGATATATATATATATATATATATATAATATATATATAATTATATATATCTGTGTGTGTGTGTGTGTGTGTTATATAATATGTAAGAAATAACCTACTCGAAGGTCCTTATGGTGAAACTCGAGTAGGTTATGTTTGTACATTCTCCCTTTCAAATTTTATTTTGCATTGTCCTGATGATTATAAAACCAAAATACTTAAGATAGAGATATATTTTTTTCCTTCATCGTAATATCCTGTGTCTGTTATATTTTTGAAAACATTTTCGTCACACACACACCACACAACACACACACACACAGCACATATATATATATTATATATATAATATATAATATATATATACTATATATATAAATATATTATATATTTAAGATGTCTGCAAGAAGGACATAAAGACAACACCAATACATGAGAGGCTGTGCAGAAAAACGAGGGACGAAAATGAATGAATGAAAAAGGAAGGAAAGACCGATACAGAAAAGAGAGCCAGAAGGAAGGAGAGACAAACACAACTCAGCAAGCATCCAGTTTGTTTGCAGTCACGCATACGAGATTGCCATTCAAATTGGTCTGTTCAGCCACTCACGCAGATGCAGATAAAAAAATTGTGCATCGACTTTAGCAGAGGGATAGGATACCACTGGTGATATTTCCCGAATGCCCGTCTGAGTGGTTAGGCAGCTTAATGACTACGGAACACGAACAAATTCTGTTGCTTTCGCACCGGAGTAGAGGGAGCCTGTATAAAAAATCGATCCGCACTGATGAGAAGAAAACTCCGAAAAACATGTCTCTGAAAAACTGGTATATATATGCTCCTAACTTTCATGGTTGAGCACTGTAAGGGAGACATTAGTTGACCTTTCACCGTATATCGGAAAAGCAAATACTCGCCTGTTGTTTACAGACTTGAGTTTACTGGTGATTGCAAAAACATACATCCTGTAAGTTTGATTGTATCAATTAATTGTTCGCCTCTGGTTGACAGTTCCCGAAAAACCGTGAGGGTAAGGAGCTTGACAGACAAAAATTCGCACCCGGCTAGAGGTAGCTGTTGAAAAGTCGAGCCACACTGAACTAAACCAAGTCGCAGTTTGAGAGCTCAATGTGTGCTCTTAATGTTAGAGTCACAGAGCAAATATATATATAAGTGTGAGTAAAGAAATAACAAAAGACTTAGAGATTTAGCATAATAGTCTATTTCAGGGAGCTTAACTATAATGCTAAATCTCTAAGTCTTTTGTTATTTCTTTACTTATATATTTGCTCTGTGACTCTAACATTAAGAGCGCACATTGAGCTCTCAAACTGCGACAGGTTTTTAAATAAAACTCTTGTGTCGTAAGGAAGATTTCTTCTCTGGACTTTTGGATTATATATATATATATATATATATATATATATATATATATATATATATATATATATTCTTTCTTAATAATTCAGTCTCAGGGAGCATATTAGAAGAACTATAGAAGTTGAAGTATTTTTTGAGGGTTTGACATGCTATTAAAATCCGGGTAGAGAAGTGTGTTAGTAATAGCAAGTCCATTGTTTCCGTGAAAAAAAAAAACGTTAAGTTCGTCAAAAGTTCAAGCGTAGAAAAAGAAATGAGAGAGGAAGCCATAGGCAAAGGAACAACATAAGGCCGAAAATTGATTTTACCAATTAATTTTATTAGTTTTCCTCAAACTCATTTCCTAATTTATTGAGGGGATGACAAGAAAGGCCTCGCTTAAATTTTCTTTCTTTTATATATTGGTAGATTCCCCCCGCCCACACACACATATATATACATATATATGTATATAATATGTATTAATAATGGAGATTCACTTCTGGTTTTTGTCTGTAACAAAAACTACGTCGGTGCTTACGTCCTAATACCCGAAATCGTCATAACATAGAATAAATACACTCAAAATGTGAGCATGCAACATTAGACAGTCCTCATTATTTTTTAAAACAATTTTTTTAATAGATACATCCCCAGTATCATATATTTATATATAGTTTGTTTTATTTTAATAGATACGAAAAGTTAATAGAACTTAGTTTCGATTTCAAATTGGTTTTTGTTTTTTTACTCCTTTAATAAATTTGATGATTTCATGATTTATGGTTCAAACTCTGTGACATTTAATTTTTAACTTCCACCTCCTCAAGCAATATCTTTAAAAAAATTATTTTTACATCACCCGGAGGGTGTTTTTTTAAATTTTGCTAGTATATATAATGGAAAAGGTGACTTACCGGTGAATATAGACACGATGGTTAGATGATGGAAAATTCAGGAAGTTAAGTCAGCGATATAACAAATACAAAGTGCTCAATACGTTAGTAGAGCAAATTTATTACAATATAGGTACAAGTGATAACCTACTCGAGTTTCACGATAAGGATCTTCAGGGTGAAATGCACTGAATTAATCAAGATATTGATTAATTGCAGTCAACTACACGGGTATGTCCTTCGCGAAAAACGGTTCGTTATGAGGAACGCTGGTTTTAAATTCAAAGGTACTAAAAGCGGAAGTTATATATATATATATATATATATATATATATATATATATATATATATATATATAATATATCATTCATTACGGAATGTATATATATATATATATATTTGGGAATAAAAAGGCCTTATATACCATGGGTATCGTGTTTATGGACCATTTCCACTCGCGAGTATGTTCACGAGCTTCTTCAGACCACTGATATATTTTATTTAGACAGGCACATGGCCAAACTCATTTTATATTCATACATTTCACCTCCCTCATTCAGGGGTGGTCATATTGTATTCTTTCTTTTCAAGTGTCTTTTTTATTGGCGGTGTTTTTTTGTTTTTTTATTAAATTGTCTGCTAGTCTCTTTGGTAAATTCCTAAGTTTATTTTGACTGACCAACAGGATTTTAATTTATGGTCTAGATGTCGTTTCGCTCTAATTGGGTTAAGTGGGAAGCAGGGAAGGTATGAATATAAAATGAGTTTGGCCATGTGCCTGTCTAAATAAAATATATCAGTGGTCTGAAGAAGCTCGTGAACATATTCGCGAGTGGAAATGGTCCATAACCACGATACCCATGGTATTTAAGGCCTTTTTCTTCCCAAATAACTTTGCTCTGTTTACATTAATTAAACATTGAGCTCTCATACGGAACCTGAACTCTACAACAAACTACTGGTAGAGAATTAGGACCCACCTAGAATCACCTTGTACCAAGAAACATGGTACCGCACCAAAGTATATATATATATATATATATATATATATATATATGTGTGTGTGTGTGTGTGTGTGTGTGAGAGAGAGAGAGAATGGGAAATGAATCCGACAATATGAGGAAAAAATGAGTAAATAAAAGAAATGTAGATGGAAAAAATGAATTTTATCGATATCACTTTTAATCGATATCACTTACACATGTGTTTCGGTATGTTTATCAAAATGTATACGGATTTACGTTATTATTATTATTAGAATAATCAGATGGAGTTGAAATGATGATGATGATAATAATAATAGGAAAAATGCATAAAATGTTTCGTACACAGATTTTGCTGACATTCATCAGAGTAGTATTTTTATTTTTCAAAAAATAAATAAATAAATAAA
>CM042171.1:3846173-3856173 GCA_023376005.1 Doryteuthis pealeii | reverse complement strand
CTGCCCCCCATCTCACAAACTATCCGAGTGAGGCGGACAAGGCATACTGCTGGAGAAGCAAGGACGAACTCATAAGCGACGTTCTCCTGTGGAAGACAACACATGGACATGCAAGTGTGGGGCGCCCAGCAAGGACCTACATTGACTAGTTATGTGAAGATGCTGGCTGCTCCGCAGAGGAGTTTCCAGGTGCAATGAATGATAGGGAAGTTTGGCGAAAGATTGTCATGGATACCCGTGATGCATGCGCGACATGATGATGAAAGATCTTAAACTGTTTGCTTGTAAAAATGAAGGAAAATTCAGATATCTTTGTCAAGTCAGTCTGGATTTTCTAACTTGCTCTTTCTCTCTGGTTATATAAAATAGTTTGACTTTTCTTCCTAACAATGATAGAATATTTCATATAACTTGGAGATTTAATCATTTTAGATCATGTTTATATCTCTTCACGGTTTTTTTTTTAATAATCTCAGGTTTTTTCTTCTCATTTAAGTGTTTAGTTATAAAAAAAGGAAGTAAAGTTGTCGGGGCGGCCTAAAGTCGGTATCAGCCAATCAGCGAGAGTTTGGTTTGGTTTGTTTTGTTTTACGGCATATCAACCTCAGTGGGTCATTTAATGCCGATAAAGTTTTGAAATAAATCAATTCTTAATGGATAATACAATTTTTTTATAAATACATTTTTCTATTTAACCCATAGATGGGACCCTAACAGGTACTACCATTCCGGGTCAGAGTGGACTAGGGAGCAATGGTGATGAAGGGGTGCTCCACATTCCCCAAACCTCCAGAACTGGAACCTCACCATCAGATAGAGTTTAACGTCATTCCCAGGACATGTAGACCCGCAGCCACCGCCTTCTAGCACCCATATGATAAAAAAGGGGCTGGGACTTGCCATAAGGGCAATAGGGTTGGGAAAATCATATAGGTGCTAGGGCTTGACGTGACCAGCCGATTGATCGGAGGGGGCCTCTCCGACCGCCCGTCTTTTCCAAGATAGGGCCAAAGTGGAGTATTGCATGACATGAACTGCTCATCCACCTGGGCTCTATCCTTAAGCATCACGGGTCGCCACCCACGGCCAACAGGTGGCCCCATTGGAGGAGTCTTACCCCTCTGCAGAGGTGCAGTCGTTGCATTCTAACGCCCCAGCTGACAGGGTGTAATCAGCCCCTTACTTTACCGCACAGATCACTATGCTACTCATACGCTGAGTTGCCGTGGGCTGGTATCGAACTAGGATCCTTGTGGTTTCTAGCCGAACGCTCTACCAACTGAGCTAATCATCATCATCATCATCATCATCATCATCATCATGTCGCGCAGGCAGCACGGATATCCATGACAATCTCTCGCCAACCTTCCCTATCATTCATCGCCCCAGGGAGTTCTTCCTCGCTGCAGCCAGCATCTTTACATAGCTGGTCAATGTAGGTGCTTGCTGGGCGGCCCACATTGGCATGTCCATGTGTTGGCTTCCACAGGAGAACATCGCTTATGAGTTCGTCCTTGTTTCTCCAGCAATGCCCTGCATGTCTAGTCCGTCTCACTCGGATGGTCTGTGAGATAGGGGGCAGGTGACCATACAGCTGCTCCCTTGTGGGATGCTGTTTCCACGACTTGTTCAAAACTGCTCGTAGCATTCTTGTGCAGCTCCCATCTAGCTTATTCTCGAGGAGCCTCGTTAGGGTCCAGGTAGTGCAGCCATACAGCAGTACTGATATGACTACAGCCTGGAAGAGATGTCGCTTTAGCTTGTCAGTGAGATCAGATTTCCATATGACAGAGAATTTGTTTGTGGCCATCCATGCCTTTCCTATTCGTGTATTACATCGCTATCTGTGGATGAGATATTACTCCCTAGGTATGTGAATTGTTCCACTGGCTTAAGGGGCTTACCGTCTAATGTGGAGATGTCTCCTTTCTTTTTGAAGCTCACGAACTCCGTTTTATCAGAGTTCACACGCAGGCCGATGCTTCTTGCTGCCTCCTCCAGGCTATGCAGTAGTGTCTCAGCCTGTGCCGGTGTATCTGCAAAAAGTGCGAGGTCATCAGCATAGTCTGCATCTGTGACTGTTTGTGCAGGATATCTCCTGCTTCTTGCCTTTCTTAGTGTTAAGCCTTTTTCTTTTATGTTATCTAATGATATTCAGAGTACATAGTCTAGGCATATTATAAATATATATGGTGCTAATGTGTCTCCTTGTAGGAATCCGGCGACGATGTCAAAGAAATCCGTATCGCCATCAGGTGAGCGTACCATTGCCTTAGTGTCTTTGTAGAGCATAATTATAGCGGCAGTAGTTTCTTTGGGGAGACCATATGCCAGTAGTATTTGTTCCATTTTCAGTCTATGTATAGAATCAAATGCTTTGGAGAAAAGAACTAAATAGATTTGATTATCTGAACATTGAAGCTGATTCTTTTAAAATCCAACTCTTCATTCTGCACAAAATCTAACTCTTTATTAAGCTTGTTTCTGGTTGGGTATTTAAAAGATTTCGACTACAACTCTGCATAGGGTGAAGACCAGTAGGGCTACTTGTTGACCGTGGGTGGTGAACCGTGATGCTTAGAGACAGAATACTGTTTGCTTAGTAGTCCATGATTTAGAACACTCCACTTACGCCCCTTACTTGGGCTAGACGGGCCGTCGGAAAGGGCCACCAATCAATTGGCGCTGACTTCTGATTTAGGTCGGAAAATTAAAACGGAAAGTTTTTTGGTGGTCCCCAATGACAGTTTAACTACAGCCTATGAATTAACATTTTGCGAATTGGGTTACGGTTTTAGGGGATTAAGGTTGTTTTTAATTACGTATTGCTTAAAAAAATAAACAACAGAAACCCAGATTACTATACATTTAATGTTAAAACTAAGTTTAATTGAAATTATACATTACAATACTAACACAAACAACTGTCTCAATAATAGATTCAATAATTAATTTCAATGGTTAATTAAATGTATAGTAATTTGGGTCTTTTGTTGTTTATTTTTTTAAAGTAATACGTAATTAAAAATAACCTTAATCCCCTAAAAGCGTAACCCAATTCGCAAAATATTAATTTATAGACTGTAGTTAAACTGTCATTGGGTACCACATAAAAAAAATTCCGTTTTAATTTTCCGACCTAAATCAGATGTCAGCCTCAATTGGCAGGTCACGTCAATCCCTAGCACCTATATGATATATTTACCACATGCCGATCAGACACAAAGGTTTATTTAATGTGGGGAATACCCACGAACTGAGGCTCATAGAATGGCAGCACAAAAAATGCATGGATCACGTCACCATTCTCTTATTGGGGCTCCTCAATCACTGGTAAAAAATCCTAGCCCTTCCCCTTTAAATCAAGTGGTCAGGTGTGGCGTGAGGGGATAGCCCCCTGGGATCAGGCCGTAAATTTCATTACTGATCCAATAGCCGAAGCCCCTAGACACAAGACCCGAAGGCCAAGTAAATATAGGACTTATATGATTCATATATACCTAAATACTGACCGTATACCTCGATTGGTCAAATCAAACTTAACAGACCTAAATATCACCAGTGTATGTCACCTCACCGAAAGAAAAAAATCAGGGAATTAACCGAATTTAATGAAATTTTCAAGGTTGATATACTAATGAATAAGAGATATAATGCACCAGATATTTTATTTAAAAACACTGGCATTTTTTCAGGTCAGTTAACTTTGAACGATGTATCTTTGAGGCGTAACACAGATTCTCAAAGATACGTGGTTCCCTGATTTTTGGTATTTTTTCTTTCGGCGGGGTGACATACGATGGTGTAATTTAGGTCCTTAATTTCGATTTAACCCCTCAATTGATCTTATGGTAAACCTCCAACCCGTTTTATCAGATATGTGCTACAAAGCGGTGTCTGAGGATCTTAGTATGCTGGTTATGATCTTAAACTGGTTCTAATGGTGAGTTTCCTATTCTGGGGCTCTTCAGGGTGTGGAATACACCTTCATTGCCATTACGTATGATATTCTCCTCCAACATAGATTGATAACTAGTGACTAGTCTGAGCAAAATTACTGAATGATTATGACAGTGCAAGTTGTTTGACATGTTTCACACTTTGGTTGTTGTTCTTATTTGAGTACCGTAAATCCTCGAGTATAGTCCGCCCTTGAGTATAATACGCAGGGGATTTTTAGGGGGCTGTATCTTTGAAAAACCTAAACCTTGTGTATAATGCGAACCCCTTCTTTAACTTGAGTCAAGGAGGTCTATATAACGTCCTTGGTTTGTAAAAATATATACGGTAACGTCCTTTCTTATTATTGTATATATAAGATAATGCAAACGTGTACCTTGTTTGCGGAAAATAAAGAAATAACAGTAATAACGTCAGTGAAAAATAAATTCGGAAATCAATAATACAATTATAGTCCCGCACAAAAAAATCAGTATATATATATATATATATTATATATATATATATATATATATATAATATATATATATTACACGAATAAGTCTGTCTGATGGATGCATAAAAAGCATGAAACCAGAGTAACATAAACTTCCATCTGATATATATATATATATATATATATATATATATATATATATATATATATATATATATATATATATATATTATAATGTATTAATTTGAAAGCAATTACAATGCAAGTAAAAAACAAAACAAAAAGATGTTATTTTTTGTGTCCTATCGATTTCAAAGTAAAACTTTATCTTCAGAGACGATTTTCGGAAAAATTTTTTTACTTGCATTGTAATTGCTTTCAAATTAATACATTATAACATACTTAACAATGCTTCAAGCAAATTACCAATTACTTGTCTGTCTGTAACCGAAACTATATTACTATACAAGTCATAATTCACATAGTTATTTACATCACATTCTCCATGATTTTATTTATATTTAAACCTCAATTATCAATACAATTGTTTTACATTACTTACACTGTTGACCATATCTACATACTAATAACATGCAATTGTATTTATATATACAACAAAATAGAGGTTTACAGTATGAATGGGAAGGCTAATTTGCATATTGATCTTAAAAATTTGATTTTAATAAATATATGCTTAGTATTATTGATTTCTAATTGTTTGGTTTTATATTAATGAATATGAGCAAACATCTCTTCAATAAATCTTAAAAGATATCCCTTAACAAGAAGAAATAACTTTAAAATCATTCTTTACTTCCTATTTTAACTAAACAGTTTAATTAGGAGAATTTACCAATGAAATACGGGAGTAACGGAAAATGATGGAAGAGTTAGTTTCAAAGTTGTTCTATTTTTCAATCATACCCCCTCTGTTCAAAATCTTTTTATCTACATTCTTATTCAGTTTCATTAGCCTTTCTAATTTAATATGATATTTTATTATAAAATTTAACTAAAATACTTGCACCCGGAGGGTGCATATATTTGCTAGTATATATAAAGTAAATTGCCTTTACATATTTATCACTATCAGTTACAAAAGCAAAGGCAAAAACATTTATTGAAATCCTTCAAATTCAACGTCACTTTCAGCATCAAATAACTGTTCTATTTATTCCTCCATAAACATGTCGCGCCCGATATCACAAAATGCGTCAGAATAAACATTGCAAATAGAGACATTACTAAAAAAATATTTTTCATTTTTAACCTCTTATATAGTACGCACTAGGGATTTGGACCTTTGAGTTTTGGGAACAAAAGTGCGGATTATTCTCGAGGATTTACGGTATAAAGTGTTGGTTAAATCTTGTGTGACCAATACATGTACGGGTCAAATACAGTTGTTCCTTTATGAACTTTCTAAAGGCTGGTATCCTGTCTCCCAACGTTGCTTTCTTTATTTAGAAAAATGAATGTTATTATGATTGTGAATAGGGAAGAAATCGAATATGAATTTAAAAAAATAATATTGATTTTGTAAAAATGAATATATTTAGAACAAGTCGAAGCAGCTATTGGTTTCCGGGAAAGGTTGAGCTTCGACTAAAAAAAAAATGTCTATAAGCCTTGTCGAGGGAATAATATTTCGATAAATCATCGGCGAATCATGATGTGAAGGTCTCAGTATCTCTCTGCTTTTCTTAGTTTCTCTGTCTCCCTCTCTCAACGCGTGCGCACACACACACACACACACACACACACACACACACAAGCTAGTATTTCTCAAAAGTTCTAATTTTAATATATCATCATCCTCAGCAGCAGCAGCAGCAGCATCCTCATCATGTCGTTCTGACAGCACGGATTCACATGACTTTTTCGCCAACGGTCCCTGTCGGTAATCGCCCCTGTCAATTCCCCCTAACGACATACAGTATCCTCACAGAGTTGGTCAATGTAAGTCTGTGCTAATGGCAAATGCTGATATGAAGGTCTCACTATCTCTCTGATTTTCTTAGCCGCTCTGTCTCACTCTTTCAACACACACACACAACACACACACACACACACACACACACACACACACACACACATATATACATATATATATATATATATATATAATATATATATATATATATATATATATATATATGAAGATAGGATAGATGTAGTAGAATCCAACAGTATGAGGTAGGTAAAAGGATAGTGAACAAGAAATGATAACTCAAAACAAATCTAAGAGTTGAAATATTTCTTCCGATTTATACGGACATCCTCAGTCGAAAGGTTTTTATTGAAGGCAAAATTACGTGCATGTACATATGATTTGGTGAGGGGGTGGGTTAGTAGCGGAAGTGAAGGGTAGGGAGGATATGGGCTGACATGAATGAAGTGTGAAGATAGTATACAGGAAGTAGGGAGTAGGTTGGGAGTAGATGGGCACAGGGGTAGGTCAAGGGAGGAGGGTATCAGTTATGAGTTATCATTTCTTGTTCACTATCCTTTTACTTACCTCATATATATATATATATATATATATGTGTGTGTGTGTGTGTATGTGTGTGTGTGTGTTTATATATATTTACACACAAGCTAGTAATTCCCAAAACTAGGAAAAAAACACCCTCTGGTGTTAATTTTTGAAAGATATTGTCAGAGAGGGGTGGGAGTTAAGAATTCAATATCAGAGGGTTTGTATCATAAGTAAGTAAAATCATCAAATTTATTAAAGGAGTAAAAAAATAAATAAATAAATAAAACCATTTGAAATGCTAACTTAGTTCTCTCCCTTCAAATGATATATTGCTGCATCTATTAATTACTAATTAAATAATCATTTTGAATATCTTGCACACACATTTTACATAAAATCGTAGGTATTCATTTAATTGTGAAAGTTTTAGTCAACCTCTTGTTACTGAATAAACAGCGAGTGTAAGCAGTTATATTTAAAACTGATTACAGGTTTGTGCTTTATTCTATGTATTGACGATTTTCGGAATTGTGGCGTAAGCTTTGACGTAGTTTCGGTTTCAGACAAATGGAGATCATTATCAATAGAAGATATAACATCATCATCATCATGTCGTGCTGACAGCACGGATTCCCATGACATTCTCGCCAACGGTCCCTATTAGTAAATTTCAAAATAATAAATGGAATTTGAAATTTTGGTTGACATTTTGTTAAATATTTCTCCTTGAACTGGAAATTTACGGTCAAGTCAGATTTCAAAGATTCAGTATATTAAGTTATTGGATTTTGTTTTTCTTTGCTACTAGAGTAATGTATCTTAGCAAGAAATTGCCTAATCAGATCAAAAACAGCACTAGCGTAAAAAATCAAGATTAAGTCTTTTTCCTACAACACTAAACATTACATCACGGGATTCCGGCTGATAATAAATAAAAGAGAAAATATTAGAGTTACAGACAAAGATAAGAGAAATTAGCATTAACTACTTCACGAGGAAGAAGAATGAATATTGTTCTAAGCTAAACTTCCAAATAATAATGAATTAATACAGTTCTAAGGTAAACTTCATAATAATAATGAATGAATATAGTTCTAAGCTAAACTTCAAAATAATAATGAATTAATATAGTTCTACGCTACACATAAAAATAATAATGAATGAATACAGTTCTAAGCTAAACTTCAAAATAATAATGAATTAATATAGTTCTACGCTACACATAAAAATAATAATGAATGAATACAGTTCTAAGCTAAACTTCAAATAATAATGAATTAATATAGTTCTACGCTACACATAAAAATAATAATGAATGAATACAGTTCTAAGCTAAACTTCAAAATAATAATGAATTAATATAGTTCTACGCTACACATAAAAATAATAATGAATGAATACAGTTCTAAGCTAAACTTCAAAATAATAATGAATGAATATTGTTCTAATCTAAACTTCAAAATAATAATGAATGAATATTGTTCTAAGTTAAACTTCAAAATAATAATGAATGAATACAGTCCTAAGCTAAACTTCAAAATAATAATGAATGAATACAGTTCTAAGCTAAACTTCAAAATAATAATGAATGAATATTGTTCTAAGCTAAACTTCAAAATAATAATGAATAAATACAGTTCTAAGCTAAACTTCAAAATAATAATGAATAAATACAGTTCTAATCTAAACTTCAAAATAATAATGAATAAATACAGTTCTAAGCTAAACTTCAAAATAATAATGAATAAATACAGTTCTAAGCTAAACTTCAAAATAATAATGAATAAAAACAGTTCTAAGCTAAACTTCAAAATAATAATGAATAAATACAGTTCTAAGCTAAACTTCAAAATAATAATGAATGAATACAGTTCTAAGCTAAACTTCAAAATGATAATGAATGAATACAGTTCTAAGCTAAACTTCAAAATAATAATGAATGAATATAGTTCTAAGCTAAACTTCAAACTAATACTGAACGAATACAGTTCAAAGCTAAACTTCAAAATAATAATAAATTAATACTGTTCTAATCTAAACTTAAAAATAATAATGAATGAATATTGTTCTAAGCTAAACTTAAAATAACAAATGGAATTTCTAATTATGGTTGAAATTTTGTTAAATATTTCTCCTTGAACTAGAAATTTACGGTTAAGTCAGATTTCAAAAACTAAGTATATTAAGTTATTGGATTTTGTTGCTACTTGAGTAATGTATCTTAGGAAGAAATTGCCTGATCAGATTAAAAACCGCAAAAGCGTAAAACATTAAGATTAATTTGGATGATTTCAGAAAGAATAGTGAGAAAAATAATTTAAGAGGACATTTTTGGGAACTATCAGATAGATTACTTCAATTTTTAAACATCTCTATATAGATATTATATTAACTAGCAAATATATGCACCCTCCGGGTGCAAGTATTTTAGTTAAATTTTATAATAAAATATCATATTAAATTAGAAAGGCTAATGAAACTGAATAAGAATGTAGATAAAAAGATGTTGAACAGAGGGGGTATGATTGAAAAATAGAACTACTTTGAAACTAACTCTTCCATCATTTTCCGTTACTCCCGTCTTTCATTGGTAATTTTTCCTAATGAAACTGTTTAGTTAAAATAGGAAGTAAAGAATAATATAACAGTTATTTCTTCTTGTTAAGGGATTTCTTTTAAGATTTATTGAAGAGATTTTTGCTCATATTCATTAAAATAAAACCAAACAGTTAGAAACCAATAATACTAAGCATATATTTATTAAAATTACATTTTTAATATCAATATGCAAATTAGCCTTCCCGTTCACACTGTAAACCGCTATTTTGTTGTATATATAAATACAATTGCATGTTATTAGCATGTAGATATGGTTAACAGTATAAATAATGTAAAACAATTTTATTAATAATTGAGGTTAAAATAAGGATACATTCATGATGAATGTGACGTCAATTACTAAGGGAATTGTGACTTGAGTAGTGATTTAGTTTCGGTTACAGACAGAAAAACACACAATCTCCATTATAATAAGATATTGTTTTTGTAATAAATGTATTTTTCTTGCACCCGTTATTTTACAATACTAAATATATTTTCTTTATTTGTTAGAGAATAAAGAATCA
>CM042171.1:3833673-3838673 GCA_023376005.1 Doryteuthis pealeii | reverse complement strand
TAACGAAATTAAATAAGAACGCATACAAAAAGTTTACAGCTATTTTGATTATATTTATTTGGTTTCTATAAAAAATTATTCTTAGGATTTATTTTAATTTATTTGAGAATAAAACAATTATATCAGAGATAAATAATACTAAGTAATTATCTATAAAACCCGGTTTTGTTAAAAACCAGTATGCAAATTAACCACACCGTATATTATATGAACCACGAGTTCTTAATGATATATAAGGCACACTGCAGTATTTTAAATCACAAATAACCTGAGCTGTCTTGTGGCAAATATAACTCAGATTTTCTTAGACACACCGTTAATAAATAAGATTTATTCTATGTATTAATGATTTTGGCTATGAATTAAGTACCCATTGTGGCTAGAGGAGTAAACCCCGAAAACAAATCAGGAGCTGGAGTCCCTAAGGTGGTGTGATACTGAAATCTAGTGCTACCCATCAACTCCTGCGACACTACCGTTGCCAAACCGCATTGGTACCTTACCTTTCCTTTGGATCACAGCGGCAGTGTGGAGAGGGTGTTGCTGCATGAGCAACAGCTTATCCACCGTATGAACCCGTCCAGGCTATGATGTTTAAAGACGAAAAAGAAAAAAGAAAAGGAAAAAAAAGCAACAAAAAAAATCTTTGACACTACTCCATCGTCTCTCGTAGACGGAAGGCGGCCAACCAACCCAACCCAGCCAAATACTCATTGATAAGGTAACGCAATTCTGGAAAGTATTATGACGTAAGCAGTGGCGTAGTTTCGGTTACAGACAGACACCGAATCTCCATTATGATAAGATAAAAAAGTGGCGGTTGGAGTTTAAGCATTTGAAAATGCTAAGATTTTGAGAACTATAAGTAATCTCTAAAGTGAATATAGAGAGGTCAACAGCAGCTGCAATATATATAACAAACATAAAAACGAGAAAAAGAAATGGAAAGAAAAGCAACTATATGGATACTTCAAGTGACAAATTGGGGAGGTTGTACATGAAAAGACCTGGATATGGTTAAGAAGGGGAAACCTCCAGAGAGAAACGGAGTCACTCATAACTGCTGCTCAAAATAATACCATAATAACAAATCATATCCAAGCAAAATTGATAAGACAATTTTCGGGATCGTTAGATTCCCTTCTTCAGATGAATGTCGCTCCTGTTGAACGGATCCTTTGTCTTTGTTAATTAATAAAGACAAAGGATTCGGTTACTGACAGACACCGAATCTCCATTATGATAAGATAAAAAAGTGGCGGTTCGAGTTTAAGCATTTGAAAATGCTAAGATTTTGAGAACTATAAGTAATCTCTAAAGTGAATATAAGATGTCAACAGAGTTCACACGTGACTAATTATTTAACAGGAGAAATCTGATTAATTCTCGGCTCTAATTACAGATAAAATAAAAATAAGCAAAATCACAGATAATTTCATTAAATTGCAACTGAAAAGATAAGAACAATTAAGGATTGTCTCTATTCATATTGGATTATATCTGCTGAAATTGTTCTTGATAATTTTTTGTCCCCCCAAGTTTAATTCTTCTACATATTATATATTTACCAACCCTTCCACACGAGCAGGATGTGACACAAGATCAATTTCATCAGCGGAGTTTAACAGGTTTGAATTCAGAATGTTCCTTCTCCTAGACTGGTTACCTATCGTTAACATATTCCACATCTGTACAAGATTTTAGAAGAATTGAAGGAGAGGGGTGACATGAAATTACCCATATATATATATATATATATTAAGTAAAAATATAACAAAAGACTTAGAATTTTTGCATCATAGTCTATTTAAAGGAAGCTTAGACAAAGTGTCTAACTCTCTCAAATCATCAAATGCGAATGATGAATTATTTATTACTTTTAAGGCATTTGAAAATTTGAAATAGACTATAATGCAAAAATTCTAAGTCTTTTGTTATATTTTTACTTATATATTTGTTCTGTGACTCTAACAATAAGAGCACACATTGAGCACTGTAAACAGCGACAGTTTTTTTTTCTTTAAACTCCTATGTCGTAAGGAAGATTTCTTCTCTGGACTTTTGGATTTATATATATATATATATATATATATATATATAATATATATATATATATATATATATTATGTTTCTGTCTATTTATCAACTTGATAGATAATAGTGCTATATTGTTTAAGAACACCTAATTAACAAAAATAGCCTTAGTCATCAGTCTTGTTCTTGTCTCCAAGCAGAGACTGGTGTCCTGCTCTTGTCCTCTGCCAATAGGCTGTAAAAATGAGACTGCTTGGTCACGGGGTTCCTGCCTCATTAGAGCATCTCCCCAATGCACGAAAGTGAATGATGAGATTAGACGCAGGCAAGTGTGTGGTCCCCAGTATTAAGCTGATCCAATTATACTTTCTATAAGGACACCACCGTGGGCTTAAGTGCTGGTTTTCTTCTCTTGCTTAAAAGATAGAACAGTGGACTGCAAAAACATTCTATTGTTATAAAGTCAAACCTGAATACTAAAGTATTTAAGTTTAATTTGTTTTGTTTTACGGCATATCAACCTCAGTGGGTCGTTTACTGCCGATAAAGTTTTGAAATAAATCAATTCTTAATGGATAATACATTTTTTTTATAAATACATTTTTTATTTAACCCATAGATGGGACCCTAACCGGTACTACCACTCCGGGTCAGAGTAGACCAGGGGGCAATAGTGATGAAGGGGTGCTCCACCTTCCCCAAACCTCCAAAACTGGAACCTCCCCATCAGATAGAGTTTAACGTCATTCCCAGGACATGTAGACCCTCAGTCACCACCTTCTAGAACCCATATGATAAAAAGGGTTGGGGCTTGCCATAAGGACAATAGGGTTGGGAAAATCATAGAGTTGCTAGGGCTTGACGTGACCAGCCGATTGATCGAGAGGGCTTCCAGGGCCGCCCGTGTAGCCCAAGATAGGGCCAAAGTGGAGTATTACAAGTCATGAACTGCTCATCCACCTGGGCTCTATCCTTAACCACCTACGGCCAACAGGTGGCCCAATTGGGGGGGGGGGTCTTACCCCTCTGCAGAGGTGCAGTCGGTGCATTCTAACGCCCCAGTCGACAGGGCGGTAAAGTATTTTTTTAAATATATGAATCTACAACATGAATGGTTTGGGTTGGTTTGTTTTACGGCATATAAACCTCGGTGGGTCATTTAATGCAGACAAAGTTTTAAAATAAATTCATTATACAAACGTCTATTTTTCTTGCGCTAAACCAGTTAGATTGTTTTGCTAGCGCTAAACCACTTAAATTGTTTTGCCGAGGTGGAGCTCTACACCTACCGTTGGATCCCAAATGCTTTAACGCTCAGATCAGATTAACAACGCTGTACTACTCATGCGCTGAGTTGGCAGAGCCCAGCATCGAACCGGGAACCTTTCGATTTCTACACGAATTCTCTACCCATTGAGCTAAACCGGTCCCAGTGAGTGTTTATTCTAATGCAAATGCTGATTTTTTGGATTTAGTTCGCTGTTTTGCCGCTAGTCTTCTTCTTCAAGTGTGTTGGGGGTGAGGAAATCTCTTAAAATTTCGGGCGTGGCTGCTGAACTCGATTTGAATGTGAAAGAAGCGTGGTATGTCAGAACTCCTGACAACAGAGGAGTAATTTGGAAATCTTCACGATGAAGGAAAGAAAAGTATTTCGATAACGAAGAATATGGATTGGAATTACAGAAACAGGCAAAAATCTGTTAACCCTTACTCTCCTAATTTTATCAATATTGGGAAATTAGCACGACTCTCCTTTATTTATTTATTTATTTTTTTTTGTTTTATTCATTTTTTTGTCTTTTATTTCGTTCTCTCTCTTCCATTTCTGTACAGTTCTTTCCTTTTTTTCTTTTTTTCGCCCGATTTTTAGCTTTTAACAATATTCTACCGAAAATAGACGCGTTGCACTTTGAAAAATCAGTCAATATCGATGAAGTGAACGTGATCTAAAAGAATTGAAAGAAGAAGGGTTCTTGTTGTTTGTTGTTGTTGTTGTTGTTGTTGTTTAATGGTTTATTTGCGGTTTTTAAAGGAAATGCTTTTCTTTTATTCTCTTTTTCTTTTTCTTTTCTTTTCTTATTCTTTCTTTTCTTTCTTTCGTTTCTTTCGGGGTTTTTTCTTTCTTTTCTTTCTTTACTTTTGAAAATGTTTTTCGCTTATTCTTTTTTACTTTTTCTTTCTTTTCTTTTCTTTTCTTTTCTTTTTTTCTTTTTTTTTCTTTCGTTTTTCTTTCTTCCCTCTTATTTTCCTTCATTTTTTTCTTTTCGTTTCTTTTCTTCCTTTCTATTCTTTTGTTCTTTTGTTTCTTTATTTCTTTTCTTTCTTTCATTCTTTTCTTTTCTTCCCTCTTCCTTCCTTTTCTTTTCCTTCCTTTTCTTTTTTCTTTTCTTTTTTTTGTTTCTTTCTTTTCTTCCATCTTCTTTTCTTTTCTTCCTTTTTTCTTTTTCTTATCTTCCGTTTTCTTTTCTTCTTCCAGTTTCTCTTCTTTTTTTCTCACTTTTCTTTTCTTTTTTCTTTTCTTTCTTTTTTCTCTTCTTTTCTTTTTCTTTTCTTTCTTTTCCTTCTTTGCTTTCTTTTCTTGCTTTTGTTTTTTCTTTTTTTACTTCTTCTTTTCTTTTCTTTCCTTCACTTTGTTTTTTTTCTTTTCGTTTTTCTTTTCTTTTCTTTCTTTCGTTTCGTTTCCTTTCTTTTATTTCTTTCTTTTTTTTTTCTTTTCTTTTTTTCTTATCTTCCTTTTCTTTTTTTTCTTCCGGTTTTTATTCTGTTTTTCTCACTTTTTCTTTTTCTTCTCTTTTTGTCTTTTCTTTTTCTTTTCTTTTCTTTCTTTTCTTTCTTTTTTTTCTTTTCTTGCTTTCGTTTTTTCTTCCCTTCCCCTCTTCTCTTTCCTTCACTTTTTTCTTTTTTCTTTTCGTTTTCTTTTCTTTTCTTTCTTTCATTCTTTTCTTTTCTCCCCTCTTTCCTCCTTT
>CM042171.1:3811173-3828673 GCA_023376005.1 Doryteuthis pealeii | reverse complement strand
ATTCCTTGTAAGTCCGTCGTTCAAGGGAATCCAAATGTCAATGAAATAATCTCAGATTGTGGTCTCTATTAATACAGCAGAAGCAGCAGCAGCAGTGCCAGTGATTGGACAATAAGAATCCTTCTCAGGTCACGTGTTTATAGTCGAGTCTATAAGTAGGAGTGACCATTTACCTGATGCCTTATATCAATAAAAATCCAACAGTAATAATTAAATCATTAGTATTATCTGCGTTATTCGGACTATTGTCCCCATCTTCATTGTTATTTGTACAACGTTTCGGCCGATATGCACTCCGGTCTTCTTCAGATATTTCTTGTCGGACTCTATGGTTAGCGGAATGAGAACAGAATACACCCGTGGACTAAATAAAGGGTTAGGTTCAAAGTTCCGTGATGGCTCCCGATTATGACAAGAAAGTTTCCGAGTTCGAAAAGAAGGTTCCCGAGTCCGAAAAGAAGGTTCCTGAGTTCGACAAGAAATACCTGAAGAAGGCCGGAGGACATATCGGTCGAAACGTTGTACAAATAACAATGAAGATGGGGACAATAGTCCGAATAACGCTAATACTAATCATTAAGCCTCATCTCAAACATTCAGAGAAATTAAATCATTATAGTGTGATATATCCACGGGTCCTGCTAGTATTAGAATATAACCCCAAAAAATTGTAAAATGAAATGAATTGAAATTCTGTCTTATAAAATATGAATTATTTTGAAATCCAAATAATTCAAATTGTTGAATTTCTTTTCTATCCGGAAAATTATTTTAAATTCTGTGAAAAATTTCAATTTTTAGTGTTATTATTTAATCTTTAAGTATGTGGAAACATGCAACGGACAGAATGGGCGGGTATGCTTCTTTGTTCTCATAAGTATCAGTCCTTCTCCGTCCATGCTACCGTTGGTCACCTTGTGTCGATATCCACCACTAATTTATTTTCATGATCCCCGTTCGTGCCCTCCTATTTTTTGTTGTTTCTTTTTTCTTTCTTATGAAATTAGAAAAGAAAACCCAGCTTCTTTTATTTGGGTTCGGCCACGATGGTCTCTGACTATCCTGCTGAAGTCCCGGTTTCGATTTCTGTCGGAGGGAAATCGTTAGTATACATCGCTGATGAGACTTAATAAAGTTGAAACAGTCTGTACGATATTCTACACACCGAGTAATTATTTGTCGAGATTCACATTATTTTCTATAGTTATCGAATTTTATGCAATATACGCATTGTAATTGCCTTCAAGCAAAAAGATAGATAATATATATATATATATATATATATATAATATATATATATATATATTATGTTTGTGTGTGTGTGAGGTATCCAAAACTTGGTAGTAAGGGATGGTTCTATATGTGATTTCCAAAACACACTGAATTAATATTGTATGATCCAGCATATACAAATACAGTGAATCTTTAAATCACCACAGAGAGCTCAATGTATAATAATCTTTTTTTAGATTATATACAGAGCAATATCTATCCTTGAAATGAAGGAAAAACTCAACACCGTTATTCCATAATGAATTTATTTCGACCAAAATTGGGGCTTTTATAAATCTAAATTGATTTAACAAAGCTCCCCAAATCAAGTCTCATCAGATGGATAATCATCAATAATTTGAATTGCATAACAGAAACATTTTTTCAATGTAGAATCTTCTTCCCCCTCAAAATTTATTTTTACAAAATGTATATATTACAGACAGACTTTTAAGTGATTCCACTCTTCCAAGAGCACCAGAACAAAAGCATCACTATCAGATGGCGTTAATTGATATACCTAGGACGCTTCAATAAGCACATAAAGGTGTTACATAATCTATGCGGTTGCATAAGATTATTGTCAATTCCCTGTAATTCTGAGAGGACGACCCTTTTCAAATCATGGCCGGGTCGTTCCATGGAAAATTACAGAAGCCCGCCAAATATGTGAAGTCACGTGGGACCTTTTTGAGTCCCCAGTTTGCAGTTGGACGTCAGGCAGAGCGGTCGGCTATTTTATGCTCTGTCTAAACTGGAACTCACGCGCGTTATGTTAGTTAGCAGATGTCTGGGTTGGGGATTTACCAAATAAAGAAACATCAAAGTAAATCGAAGTCTTGTGTTTATTATCTAAAAAGTAACAATGACACAGGGCTTCTGATAACGAGAAATCCCTAATAGAAAACCAGACCGAAGTCCCCAAGTCAACTCCAGACGCAAGATCTTAGAAGATGCCAGACCAAGTCAAGATGATAGAAATACGAAAGACGATCAGAACCAAAGACGGCCAAGATATTGTGTTGCATAGCGCCTTCTTTACCGGCACTAAATAGGTATATGTTATATACTGGTCTTTTCACTAAGCCAAATCAGCATATAACGTTATATACCTTTCTTTAATTCTTACTCTGTCGTCTATTCTTCTGGCCGGCTTTGCTTCTGACCGTCTATCATCTATCTTGGTCTGGTATATCTTCTAAGGTCTCGTCTGGTCTTCTATTGAGGATTCCGGGTCTGGTTTCTGTTCGGGATCACTGCTTATCAGAAGCCCTGTGTCATTGTTAGTTTTTAGTAATAAACACAAGACTTCGATTTACGATGATGTTACTTTATTCGTAGATCCCCAGACCAGACAATCTGCGCAGTGAGACTCACATCTTGCTAGCTTGGCTTCTAACTTCTAACTCTAACTAACTGAGTTGCTTACTCCTTAAACCGGAAGGGGGCTTTCTATCGGGGTTCCGTTTCTCACGTTCTATCCCTAGAAAGCAAGGTCAGAGTGAGGTCAAACGCTGTCACTCACTCTCAAGGCCATCAGCTGTACTGATCGCCATAATGATTTCTACAATAGCTTAAAAATGTATTAGGGATCCAATAATTATGTAACAATTGAAGAAATAGAATTAAAGAAAGAGGTATGCAACATTATAATTATTTAGTGCCAGTGAAGAAGGCGCTATGTAACAAAGGCTTTGGACAGTCAAAGCACAAAGAACATCAAAATGTCAGGTTGGCCTTACTCATTTCAGCATAAAACACATATGGCCACTTCAGATTGCCAGTCTCGATGGATAAATATTCAATGGGGAGATATAAACAAATATTCACTAAGCTTTTAATAATAAGAAAGATATAAGGGATCCTTCCAGTATAACCCTTTCACATCTAATTTTTAGTATTATCTGCGTTATTCGGAATATTGTCCCCATCTTCATTGTTATCTGTACAACGTTTCGGCCGATATACTCTCCGGCCTTCTTCAGGTATTTCTTGTCGGACTCGGGAACCTTCTCTGACCCGGGAACCTTCTGGGACTCGGGAACCTTCTTTTCGAACTCGGGAATTTTCTTAAAACCTGGAGAAGGCTGGAGAGTATATCGGCCGAAACGTTGTACAGATAACAATGAAGATGGGGACAATAGTCCGAATAACGCAGATAATACTAATCTTCAAGCCTCATCTCAAACATTCAGAGAAATCTAATTTTTAGTTAGCGTTTTTTTTTCTGGGATGAGCATATACAATCAAGATATTCTAAGTGCCGTATAATCTGGTAAGTGTGGAGTATGTTGTAGAGTAGCTAACACCCCTTCAGAACTTTACCTGATGGACTGGCCCATAGCCATGAAATAGCCCACGATTAAAGTAGATTAACTAGCTGAATTATTTTCAGACTGACTTCGCTGCGTTAGCTATATTGAATTGACCCTCCTCTATTTAATGTAAGTTTGTCTTGTTAATTATTTGTAATTATTTGTTCTGTGTTTGCATGTATACGTTTTTGCACCAGATCCTGGAGCTTAATAAATGTATTACGCACACCATTCTTTTGTGTATCTTTCCACCTCGTGATACAACAGAGTATACATTTGTTCATGGTTTAACCCTCTTAAAACGGAGTTAAAGTAGCTGAATGTATGACGAGCACCATACTGTATTGACATTGGCATCTCAGTCTCTATATATTATATATATATATATATATCCACCCAACCCTTCCGCACGAGCAGGATGTGACATAAGGTCAGTTTCTGAGCAAAGTTTGAATTCAGAGTTTTCCTTCTAGACTGTCTATCACACCAAAAAAACAAAAAAAAAACAAAACAAAAAAAACAGTCTGCCCTATTATTTTACCTGGAGCTGGATAGAAAAATAATTGGATGCATACCTTTCCCAAGGGTATGAACACAATGTGATATGCCAATATTCGCATTCCGGATTTGAACACAAGACACTGATTTCATTTCCTACGACGATAGCCGTTACACGAGCACCCATCCATACAGTTTCTACTTAATTAAGATCTTTTTATTTATCTCATTTTCTCTTCTGGTCTATGTTTCTTTGTTTTTCATATTTTTGAGTTTTTTCTTTCTGTTCTATTCCATTTTTTTTCTTTTTTGACTGATTTTAACTCTCTGTCTTCAATGAGTTCTTTCTTCAACGAATTGTATTCTTTTTTTATTTATTTTTATTTTGAATTCTTTTTCATTCACCTCTTTCTCTTCTTTTCAACTCATTCTTTCTTTCTTTCTTTCTTTCTTTCTTTCTTTCTTTCTGTAATTCTTTCTTAATTTAATTATTTTTTCTTCATAAAAGTGTATTCTTTTTTTCTCTGTTTCTTTCTTTCTTATATTTTCACATATTTATTTATTTTTCCTTTATGTATTTCTCTATACATTTTTGTGCTCCTGAAGTTACAGCGCCTCCTGTAACTGTGAAGTCCAATGTTCGAAAAACATTCTCGGCCACAGATATCGCGTGTGAAGTCTATCCCTGTAGATGTTGATGTACCGGTGCTTTGTTGTCGCTGCTTTCTTCTGGATCTCTTGGCTTCATAATGTTGCGCCAAGGTGGCTTCAGACATGAACAGTCCGCTACGAAGAGCCTACCCCCACCGAGTTGTTGTCCTGAGCCAAATTTTCCCAGCTGGATGGGACAATGCTGAGATCATTCTTGCAGAAGTCTTTGAAACGCGACTGGGGACGACCAATCTGTCTCATACTAGACGAAAGCTCTGCATAAAGGGTGTCCTTCGGAATTCGTCCATCTTCCGTCCGGCGTACATGACCCAGCCATCGGAGACGACGTTGCGTCAGTAGAGAACACAGGCTGGGAAGTTGAGCTCTTTCTAGAACTGCTGTGTTAGTGATCCTGTCCCTCCAGGTGATGCCCAGTATACATCTAAGGCAGCGAAGGTAAAAATTGTTACTTTTATTCACATTCTTTCCATTTATTTCTTAGAACGGAAATATTCGTTAAGAATGTCCAAGGCCTGTGATTCTTTGCCGTATTCCTTTACCACTACGCAACCACAGCCATTGACTTTTCTTGCTTTTACTTCAATGTCCATTCTTCGAAGACCGGCCCATTCTCCAAGTTGTTTACTGTCTTCAACCTTCAGCAAGTTAATTCCATGTTTGCAATTCTGTGCAAAGAGCCTCAACCAATTTGGTGTAGGCGGGTTCGTCAATATTATTGGCCAAAATGCACAAATGAACCTGACGCTTGTCTAAGGCTTTGCAGCATTGGTTAAGACCTCTCTCAAGTCCATCATGAATGAGAGAAGTTTTCAGTACTTCCTGAAGGGCAGTGTAAAGGTCTAAGGAGCCTGCAGGGGTAGAATCTTCTCTTTCGCCGTCAGACATAATTCAACGTTGGATGTCCAAAATTCCACGTAAAAAAGGTAGAGGTTATTTAGCCGTCGTTCTTGGTGGGAGTACAGGGTCCATTTTTCACTTCCATACATGAGGGTGCTGATAACATATGCCCTATATATTTATACGTTTGTACGGATAGTGAGCCTGATGTTGTCCCATACCGATAATAATGTATACTAACAGCGAATTCAACGTGTGCTAATAGGATTCAATCGATTATTAGTCGTTAAAGAAAAATATCGACATTATTGAAGTATCGGAAAAGATATCACCAATACCTTCTCAACCGTAAGTGACCTCGACGGTATCGACCAAATCATATAATTATTTACAAGGTCATCTATTTTCCATGAAAATTATCATGATTATTGGAATACTAGCAGGACCTGGGGCTATACCACAGTATCATAATTTGATTATTACAACATTTGATATGTTTATTTAAGAGCTATTGCCACATAGAACAATATGTAAACTATAATAATCTTTATTTCTCTCTCTCTCTCTCTCTCTCTCTCTCTCTCTCTCTCTCTCTCTCTCTCTCTCTCCCTCTCTCTCCCTCTCTCTCATATTTTGCTGCGTAGCATCTTCGTTTTTCTTGACTTTCTTTGTAATAAAAACCGAACGGTTCATTATTTAGCAGAGGGTGTTGCAAGATGATAACAGTCGGAAGATTAAGGAAAAAGCTTACTTGTAGAATAATCAAACTAAGTTCCAATTACCGTCGAATTGGTAAGACCCGTTAACAACCAGTCGTAACTGAATACGAACCTAATTTGCTGAAATCTTACTGCAGAATGACAGGGTATTTATGAAACTCCACAAGATCATAGAAACCAAGCGACCAATCAAAACTCAAGCAATGGAATCACCTAAATACATGAATGGACTATTCTTGATTTCCATAAAAACCAACTGTCATAGATACTGCTTCAGTTGTGCTTAGCCAGTTGCTGTTGTTCAAACCAACAGTAGACTGACTGACTGACTTCAATATTACTAATATAAAGATTGGTTCCAATACTTTTAAACAGTCATTGTATAACCAGATTTGATATCCTGAAGGTTTATACATGATATAAGTAAAAACGAAATAAGGTTCTCCATTGAAATCAACCATCTGTCATCTTTTTATAGAAATGGATTTCTGTGAATCTGAAGATGTTAATAAAAAAAAATTTAAAAACTTTCAGGTTTTAAAAATTCCGATGACATTCAAATAACCCTGCCTATGTGAATCAAATCAACGAGATCATTTACTTGGCTTAGTTGGTTGGCTGGTTGGGTTTTAGGACCATATTACATTTAGGCACCACTTCCGAGATCTCGAATCGTGGGGACACTTTCCTCATTTATACCGTCAAAATCCGGTTAATTGTTAACAGACGATTTTAGAGGGTTTTTTTTAATTATAAAACTAACCACTAACCCCTAATCCTAACCCATAACCATAACCCATAACAAACAACTGGATTTTGACGGTGTAAATGATAAAAGTATCCCCACGAATCTAGATCTAGGAAGGGGTGCCTAAAGGTCATATGGTCCGGATTTTACGGTATGTCAACCCTTATTTGATTATTTTGTTACGATTATGTTACGATTTTAAGGAGACATGCTTTAGGTTTCAAGCAAGAGCGCTTGTCTAGCGGAAATCCTTAAGCTCTTTTGAAAACCGAAGTTAAGCAGCAATGAGCATGTGCACTACTGAGTTTGGAGCCAAATTAAGCAACTGCAGATACTGTGAGCATCCTGAATCAAAAGAACTTAATTCGCCTTTAAATACCCCGAAAAGGGTTGATATGCCATAAAACAAATGAAAGAAGAAAAAAAGACGGTGGGTTTTACGTTTTGCTGTTTCAGTACGGTTTCACAGTTTTATTGATGTCACTAACACTGACAGAAATATTAGTTTTGTTAATCAACACTAGGTCTGGTCTCCTGGCTGGGATAAGGTGATCCGTCTTAATCTCAAAGTCCCAGAGAATTGTATGCATTTCATTCTCAAAAACAGACTCTGGTTTATGCACATACCATTTTGTTGTATGGTCAAAATTTAATTTTTTGCATAATTCCCAGTGGATCACCTTTCCAACCCAGTCGTGCCTAGTTTTCTATTCTCATTGTGCTAGTTTGCTATATTCACTTGAAATATGATTTTCAGTCTCATCCCTGTCACCACACAGTCTACATTTATTGTTTTGTTGCATCTTATCAATTTTTGCTTTGATATAATTTGTTCTTATTGCATTATTTTGTGCAGCAATTATTAGTGATTCAGTTTCTCTCTTGAGGTTTCCTCTTTTTAACCATGTCCAGGTCTTTTTATGTGCAACCTCTCCGATTTGTCATTTCTGTCAACTGAGCCGTAACCACTTTTGAAAACAGTGCCTACATAGAACACTTACATAAATAAAAACGGTAGGTCGTACGGTTTGTCTTAACAGTAAGGCTTCACAGTTTAATTGATGCTTCTATCCCGACAGAAATATTCTAAGCCCTCTTGACAGGGCGGTAACCTGTATCGAAAACCGAAGTTAACCAGCAATGAGCATGTTCAATACTTTTTTAAAAAGAAGAAAAATCCCAACAAAGAAATGAAAGTGTATTTTTTTTTTTTTAAATAAAAATCTTAAATACGAAAAAATCTTTCAACAAAATCACGGTTACATTATTTATTTGAAACTTATCAAATTATGATAAAATAAATTATTTTTATTTTTCATCCATAATTTTATTTATTTTATTTCATTTTTAAAACATTCATTTCTGTTGTTTTCCATATTTTTGACGACTTCGTATTCATTGAATTTGTAAGATTATTTAATTTATTTTACCTAAAATTTGACTCTTAAAAAGAGTTATTGGTACTGCGGTATTAGGGGGCATTGTAAATAAAATGTTAAAAAATTAACAAAATTATATTTCCCAAAAACAAAAGTATATCAAAAGAGTAAAATTCTAAGGAACCGGTAACCGGCAAAAAAGAAAACAAAGTAACATAGCGCTAAAAAGGGCAAATAACCCGGGGCGATTGTAATACCACAGCACTTAAGCAAAAGCAAATACTGTAAGCATCCTGAATCAAAATAATTTAATTCACCTTTAAATACACCGAAAAAGGTTGATATGCCATAAAACAACTAGAAGCAGCAGAAGAAGAAACGGTGGGTTATACGTTTTGCCGTTACAATAAAGCTTCCCAGTTTAATGTTGTTGTTGTTGTTGTTTATTGATTTTAACAGCATATCAACCCGTCTGGGGTTATGTCATGCCTAACGGTTAAGCAAAAGAAAATACTGTAAGCATCCTGAATCAAAATAACTTAATTCACCTTTATTAGACCATGTTTTTTTCTACTGTAGCCACTGCTAGCATATGTATATATATCTTACTTTAAAGGTTTATTTATCTACAAAGATTTGTAGTATTTGATGAAACTATATAGACGAACCATGTTATACGAATTAGTTATTAATTTCATTTTTCTGTCATTTCTCACACTTGGGAAAGGAGTCTTTTCTTTCTCCAGCTATGGGTAAATAGTAAGGCAGACTGGACTAATTGAAGGATAAAACTCAACTCAAAAACTAAGGAATGTTATTTGGAGAATCTGTGACATTTTTCCATTATCAACCGATCCAAAAAGTGTGTCTTGCCATACACAAAGCCTTCAACATTATGAACAAAATCACCTGTGTAAGCAGTCTAACAGGTCATATCTTTAACTCAATTATTTTTCTGAATGTTTGAGATGAGGTTTAATGATTAATAGTACAGATAACAATGAAGATGATAGTCTGAATAACGCAGATAATACTATTTAACTCAGTGGGTTATACGTTTTGCCGTTACAATAAATCTTCACAGTTTAATGCTTTTGTTTTTGTTGTTTATTGATTTTAACGGCATATCAACCCGTCTGGGGTTATGTCATGCCTAACGGTTAGGAAGTAATACATATTGTGTATTTATATTTATACTTTTTAGTAATTGGTTTTAACAATGTGTTAGCATTATTGGGGATTATGTTGTATGGTATTGATCTGTTTCATGTCTATATTCCATGGTATAATTTTATTTCCCTCAAAAAAGAGAGAATATCCTCCATGTTGACATTTTCAAACAGATCTTTCATATTGTCTGCTTTAAAATAACGGTTTCTGATGTGAGCAAAAAAAAAACCGCATTCCATGAATCAGTGTTTAACTGCCAAAGGCGTTTGACATGTTCCACATTGTGGTTGTTGTTCTTGTTTGAGTATATAGGAGTTCAATCGATGTCTCTATCTTGACATAAATATACTTACCACTGTCTAATGTTACGTAATTTCTTTTGGAAACAGTATCCACATAGAACACTTACATAGAGAAAAATGGTAGGTCATACGGTTTGCATTTACAGTAAGGCTTCACAGTTTAATTGATGCCTCAATCCTGATAGACATATCCTAAGCCCTGGGGATTGGGTAGTAACCAATTTTAAAACAGTGCTTGCATAGAACACTTATAGAAAGAATATAGGATATATCTTTTGGTTTCGTTAAGGCTTCATAGATGAATTAATCCATTTATCCCGATAGAAAGATTCCTACTCTGTTATCAGCGGATTTAGAATATTTCTATCGGAATAAAAGCACCAATCCCGTCAGAAAAATCCAGTGTCTGCATAAATCACTTACATACAGAAAAGCGGTGGGTCATACGGTTTTCGTTAGCGGTGAGGCTTCACAATTATTATTCCTGCATCTATACCGACAGAAATATTCAGTGCCTGCTGAGAAGATTTACATGAAGTCTATTCACTTTCTGCTAGTACTAGACCATGCCAAAGTTAAAGAGCTCAGTCTGCCTTACTATTTACCCATAGCTGGAGGTAGAATAGTTGGATTCATACCTTTCTCAAGGGCATTAGTGTGGAATGTAAACAGCCTAATCAAGTATTATTTGTATTATTTGGACTATTTTCCTCGTCTTCATTGTTATCTCTACAATGTTTCGACCGATGTGCCCTCCGGCCTTCTTCAGCTATTTCGTGTCGGACTCGGGAACCTTTTTGTCATAATCAGGAACCCTCTTGTCGTAATCGGGAGCCATCACGGAACTTTGAATCTAACCCTTTAAGAAACAATTGAACACATAGCCTAGTGGATAAAGGAGTTAGGCTAAGACAGTTCTGACAGTTATCTCTAGATAGCAGGTTCAATCCTGGTCAGGGGCAGCAGTAACATAGAATAATAATTAACAGAACTTAACACCTGTACCGCCGTGGACTGAATAAAGGGTTAGGTTCAAAGTTCCATGATGGCTCCCGATTACGACAAGAAGGTTCGCGATTACAACAAGATGGTTCTCGAGTCCAAGAAGGTTCCTGAGTCCAACGAGAAATACCTGAAGAAGGCCGGTTTTCTATAAGAATAAAGATTCATAGTTCAATGAATGTCACTGACACCGACAGAAATATTTGCAGGTATCTGTAGCCTTAAACTCTTTTGAAAACAGTGCCTGCCTAGAACACTTGCATAAAGGAAAACGCTGGGTCATACGTTTTTTCACTTAACAGTCGTTCATCACAATTTAATTGATGCATCTATACCGACAGAAATATTCCCAGGCTGGATAGAGTCTTTAAATAAAGAATAACGATCGGTCATACGGTTTCCCTTAACAGTAAGTTGGAATACATAGGCATGAACTTCATAAAGAAAAAGCGATGGATCAAACTATTTACTAAAACAGTGGTGTATTCACTGCCTGCATCATCATCATCATCATCATCATGTCGCGCTGTCAGCGCGGATATCCATGACAATCTTTCTCCATCCGTCCCTATCGCTCATCATTCTCGGGAGGTCCTCTATGCAGCATCCTGCATCCGCACAGAGATGATCAACGTACGTTTTTGCTGGTCGGCCCACACTGGCTTGTCCATGTGCTGGCTTCCACAGGAGGACGTCGCTTATGAGTTCGTCCTTGCTTCTCCAGCAGTGTCCTGTGTGTCTTGTCCGTCTTACTCTGATGGTTTGGGTGATATGTGGTAGGTGGTTGTACATCTGTTTTCTTGTAGGGTGCTGTTTCCACGTCTTGTTCATGATCACCCGCAGCATTCTTGTGCAGCTCCCATCTAGTTTATTCTCTAGTCGCTTAGTTAGGGTCCAGGTGGTGCAGCCATACAGAAAAAAACTGCCTGCATAAAATGCTTAAATAAAGAAAAAAGGTGGGTCGTACGGTTTGCCTTAACAGTAAGGCTTCACAGTTTAATTGAAGTACACAGTCTTGTCCTTACAAGGCCGGTTTAGCTGAGTCGGTTGAGCGTCCGCCAAGGAACCACAAGGTTCCTGGTTCAATACCAACCCTCACCAGCTCAGCATATGAGTAGCACAAGGATATGTGTGATAAAGTTATCTTACACAAAGAAATGTGTCACAACATATGTAGTTATGATATTCTTGTCAGAGCTGGGGGTATCAGAGTTGTGGATTTGGAATCCGACGCAATTATAGAAACACTGGGTTCTAAAATTATACCGTCTTTGATTTCAGTTGAATTTACACTTTATAGGGCCGGTTTAGCTCAGTTGATAGAGCGTCCGCCTAGGTTAAATACCCGCCCACACCAACTCAGCGTATGAGGAGCACAGAGATCTGTCCGGTACAGTAAGAGGCAAATGGTAGGTGTGGTGCTCCTCCTTAGACGCCAAAACGATCTCCTTGATCGAGCATTTAAGAAAAAGGGATAGACTCCCTCGCTGACTGGTGGATACCGACTTGAAGCCACCCCGATGACTTCTATTTTTTAAACTTTTACATAGTTTCAACTTACATAAAGAAAAAGACGGTAGGTCATACGGTTTGTCTTATCATTAAGGCTTCACAATTTAATTTATGCCGCTATCCCGACAGAAATATTTAGTGCCTGCATAGAACATTTACATAAAGAAAATCGGTGGATCATTCTTAGCCCTGTCGATCTAGCCGTAAACTCTTTTGAAAACTATGCCTGTATAGTACCCTTACTTAAAGAAAAACGGTGGGTTATTCTTAGCACTGTCGACCTAGCTGAAAATGGATGGGTCATTCTTAACCCCGTCGACCTAGCTGTAACCTTTTTAAAAACAATGTCTGTATAGAACCGTTACACGAAGAAGAACGGTGGGTCAGTCTTAGCCGTGTCGACCTAGCCGTAACCTCTTTTAAAAACAAGGCCTGTATAGAAGCCTTACATAAACATAAACTCTGGGTCATTGTTAGCCGTGTCGACCTAGCCGTAACCTCCTTTGAAAACAAGGGCTGTATAGAACCCTTACATAAAGAAAAACGGTAGGTCATTCTTAGACCTATCGACCTAGCCGTAACCTCTTTTAAAAACAAGGCCTGTATAGAACCCTTACATAAAGAAAACGATGGTTCATTCTTAGCCCTTATCTACTTTGCCGTAATCTCTTTTGAAACTGTGCTTGTATAGAACACTTACATAAAGAAAGGCGGTGCGTCATTCTTAGCCCCGTCGACCTAGCCGTAACCTCTTTCGAAAACAAGGCCTGTATAGAACCCTTACATAAAGAAAAACGGTGGGTCATTCTTAGACCTATCGACCGAGCCGTAACCTCTTTTAAAAACAAGGCCTGTATAGAACCCTTACATAAAGAAAAACGATGGGTCATTCTTAGCCCTTATCTACTTTGCCGTAAACTCTTTTGAAAACAGTGCTTGTATAGAACACTTACATAAAGAAAGGCGGTGGGTCATTCTTAGCCCCGTCGACCTAGCCGTAACCTCTTTCGAAACAAGCCTGTATAGAACCGTTACATAAAGAAAATCGGTAGTCATAGCCCTGTCGATCTAGCCGGAATTCTTTGAAAACAATGTCTGTAAGAAGTTACATAAAGAAATCGGTAGGTCATTCTTAGCCCTGTCGATCTAGCCGTAAATTTCTTTGAAAACAATGTCTGTATAGAACCGTTACATAAAAAAATCGGTAGGTCATTCTTAGCCCTGTCGATCTAGCCGTAAATTCTTTTGAAAACAATGTCTGTATAGAACCGTTACATAAAGAAAATTGGTGGGTCATTCTTAGCCCTGTCGATCTAGCCGTAACCTCTTTTGAAAACAATGCCTGTACAGAACCCTTTCATAAAGAAAATCGGTGGGCCATTCTTAGCCCTGTCGACTTAGCCGTAACCTCTTTTAAAAACAAGGCCTGTATAGAACCCTTACATAAAGAAAAACGGTGGGTCATTCTTAGCCCTGTCGATCTAGCCGTAAATTCTTTTGAAAACAATGCCTGTATAGAACCCTTACATAAAGAAAAACGCTGGGTCATTCTTAGCCCTGTCAACCTAGACGTAAACCCTTTTAAAATCAAGGCCTGTATAGAAGCCTTACATTAAGAAAAACTCGGTCATTCTCAGCCCTGTCGACCTACCTGTAACCGCTTTTGAAAACAAAGCCTGTATAGATCCCTTACATAAAGCAAAACGGTGGGTCATTCTTAGCCCTATCTATCTAGCCGTAACCTTTTATGAAAACAAGGTCTGTATAGAACCCTTACATAAAGAAAAACTGTGAGTACTCCGGTTTGCTTTAACAGTACGTGTTCATAGTTTAATTGAAGTAAATCGGCATGATGCTTCTATCCTGGCAGAAATAAATGCAATGCGAATGCCAATGACACAAACAAAAGTAGAAGCGAATTAGACAAATAAAAATCGACGCAACACTTTTGATCGTAAAAACGGCCAGAAAGTGATTAAATATTCATACACTCGTCATCTGTAATTAATCATTAAGATTTGATGACGTGGTTGCGTGCTTGCTGAGACTTAATTAGCCGATTGAATATCGTACCTCATTACAAGTTAGAGATGATTTATCGTTTTATAGCCAACAAATAAACTTGGAAATATTATTTATGAATTGAGCAATAAATAATCAATTGAACCCTCTTCCTTTTCCATTTAGCAATACCAAAACTACCACTATCATTACTTAAGGTACTTCTACGACTCGAATAATAATAATAATAATAATAATAATAATAATAGTAATAATAATAGTAATAATAATAATAATAATAATAATAATGAAAATTAGATCTTGACCAAGCGAATGTAGCAAACTTGCAAACTTGCACAACGGGAATACAAAGTTAAGCACGACTGGGTTTGGAAGGTGATCCACTAGGAATTATGGAAAAAATGAATTACTACAGCTTTTTCAATTCTCTGGCAAGGCCCAGGTATTTATCCATCTTTTCATTTTCCTTCAGGTTCACCCTGTGATCTGCTGGAACTGCAAGTCCATCAGTTGACACGTTCTCTTTTCTTTGTTATTCAACACTATGACTCGAATAATAATAATAATAATAATAATAATAATAATAATAATAATAATAATAATAATAATAATAATAATAATAAACAGAATCACTTATAATTGCTGCACAAAATAATGCCATAAGGACAAACTACATCAAAGCGAAAATTGATAAGACCCAACAAAATAGTAAATGTAGACTTTGTGGTAATAGAGATGAGACTGTAAACCATATACTCTGCGAATGTAGCAAACTAGCACAACGAGAATACAAAACTAGACACGACTGGGTTGGGAAGGTGATCCACTGGGAATTATGCAAAAAATCAATTACTACAATTTTTTCGATTCTCTGGCAAGGTCCAGGTATTTATCCATCTTTTTATTTTCCTTCAGCTTCACCCCTGTGATCTACTGGAATCGCAAAGTCCATTCGTTGACACGTTCTCTTTTCTTTGTTAATCAACACCATGCCTCGAATAATAATAATAATAATAATAATAATAATAATAATAATAATAATAATAATAATAATGAAAATTAGATCTTGACCAAGCGAATGTAGCAAACTTGCACAACGAGAATACAATGTTAAGCACGACTGAGTTGGGAAGGTGATCCACTAGGAATTATGCAAAAAAATCAATTACTACAGCTTTTTCAATTCTCTGGCAAGGTCCAGGTATTTATCCATCTTTTCATTTTCTTTAAGCTTCACCCCTGTGATATGCTGGAACCGCAAAGTCCATAAGTTGACACGTTCTCTTTTCTTTGTTAATCAACACTATGACCCGAATAATAATAATAATAATAATAATAATAATAATAATAATAATAATAATAATAATAATAATAATAATAATTCCATAAGGACAAACTACATCAAAGCAAAAATCGATAGGACCCAACAAAATAGTAAATGTAGACTTTGCGGGAATAGAGATGAGACTGTTAACCATATACTCTGCGAATGTAGCAAACTAGCACAACGAGAGTACAAAACTAGACACGGCTGGGTTGGGAAGGTGATCCACTGGGAATTATGCAAAAAATTAAATTTTGACCACACAACAAAATGGTATATGCATAAACCAGAATCTCCTCTCGAGAACAAAACGCATAACATTCTCTGGGACTTTGAAATAAAAACGGATCGCCTTATCCCAGCAAGAAGACCAGACCTAGTGTTGATAAACAAAAAAGAAAGAACTTGTCAACTGGTGGATTTTGCAGTGCCAGCAGATCACAGGGTGAAGCTAAAGGAAAAAGGAAAAAATGGACAAATATCTGGACCTTGCCAGAGAACTGAAAAAGTTATGGAACATGAAATAAACTTTCTACGGGCTAGATTGATAGGCAGATATACATAATTATATATATATATATCTCTATCAATCTATTCATATATATATATATAAATAAAGTAAGTAAAGTCGTCGGGGTGGCCTAAAGTCGGTATCAGCCTATCAGCGAGGGAGACTATCCCCTTTTCCCTTGCGCTAGACCAAGGAGATTGTTTTTGTATCTGAGGTGAAGCGCCACACCTACCATCAGCTCCTTACTTTACCGCACAGATCCCTGTGCTACTCATACGCTGAGTTGGCGAGGACCGGTATCGAACTATGAACCTCGTGGTTTTTTATTATTATTATTTATATTTTTTGCTTGAACGCAGTTACAATGCGAGTTCGCTTGTCATGATTATTTTCTATAATTATCGAATTGTATACGATACACGCATTGTAACTGTCTTCAAGCAAAAAATATAAATAATAATATACTTTACTCAACAATGCTTCTAAAGCAAATTATTAAATCTCATATATAATATATATAATATATAATATATATTATATATATATATATATATATATATGCATACATGCATATATAGATACCCAAAGAGAAAGGGGTATATATGATCAAATAAAATTGGTTGTTAATCATTTGTATGAGTTGAGAGACAGAGACAGAGAGAGAGAGAGAGAGAGAGAGAGAGAAGAGGGGGGAGACCGATAGACAGAGACACATAGAGTGAAAGCGTGAGAGAGACGAGGTAGAGCATAAGATAGATTGATTGATAGATAGACCGGCAGAAAGGGGTAGATATGATCAAATAAACTTGAGTCTCTCTCTTCTCTCTCTCTCTCTCTCTCTCTCTCTCTCTCTCTCTCTCTCTCTCGAAATATATATATATATATATATATATATATATATATATATAGAGAGAGAGAGAGAGATTGAGGGTTGATTGATAGCATATAGATAGCTAGATAGATAGCCCAACAGAAAGAGGTAGAATGATCAAATAAAATTGGTTGTCAATCTATTTGTACGAGTTGGCAATGAATTCTTTCTTAAACAGAAAATTGATCCGCAGTTGAAAGAATCAACAATTGATGAACAAGAAAATTTTCTCACAGAAATCAATAAAAATATTTCGTTCAGAGGAAAAAGCGAATCATTTTGCAGATTTGATCAATTTTTGCATTCAAAACTAAAACTTATTCACTTTTGTTTCCTTTGAGAAATT
>CM042171.1:3731173-3808673 GCA_023376005.1 Doryteuthis pealeii | reverse complement strand
CTCTCTCTATCTCTATATCTATCCATCTCTCTACTCCCTTTCGCTCTCTCACGCACTTACCAACATACACTCTCTCCTAACTTTTGCCCTCTCACACACACCCCACGACTCGCTCTATTCTCTCTCTAATCTCTCTCTCCTTTTTANAATGCCACAAAATGAAATGAATAAGAGGAAAGCGAACGATTATGGAAGAAAAGAAGAAAGAGATTAAATCTTATTATAATGGAGATTGTGTGTTTTTCTGTCTGTAACACGAAACTATATCTACTCAAGTCACAATTCCCTTCTTATTTACATCACATTCTCCATGATTTTATTTCATATTTAAACCTCAATATTTAATAAATTCTTCACCTTTTATAGTGTTGTTCCATATCTACATACTTAACATGCCAATGTATTTATATATACAAAAATAGCGTTTACAGTGGAATGGGAAGGCTAATTTGCATATTGATATTAAAAATGTGATTTTATTAAATAGTGCTTATTTATTGATTTCTAATGTTAGGTTTTATTTTAAGAATTAAGCCAAAAATCTCGTTCAATGAATCTTAAATGAAATCCATTAACAAGAAAAATAAGTGTCATTTTATTCTTTATTCCTAATTTAACTAATAGATTAATAAGTAAAATTCAGCAATGAAAGACGGAGTGATGAAGAGAAGTTTCATTTCTATTTTCTATTATACCCCACTCAGTTACATATCTTTTTATTGCCTTAGACCTTTCTAATTTAATTGCGATATTTCATTACATTTAAAACTTAAATACTTTGCACCGAGGGTGCATATATATTGCTAGTAACAGATAATCGTAAAAAGAGAGAAGAAGAAAGAAGCATTAAAAAAGAAAAGAGGAAGAAACGAAGAAAATATGAAGAAGAAAGAAGGTACACACGAACGCAATGGATGATACAAATAGAAAACAGAAACAGAGAAATAAAAGGAGAAAAAAGACAAGAAAGAAAGAAAGAAGAATGAAGGAAACAAAAAAGACAAAGAATAAAAATGGAAAGAGCAACAAACGAAGAAATGAAGAAAAAAGAAGGTACACGTTAACGCACATGATCATAAAAAAAAAGAAGAAACAGACAAAGAAAGAAAAAAAAAAAGAAAGAAAGAAAGAAAAGAAAAAAGAAAGAATGACAACAAACAAACAAGATAAAATGGAAGAGGGAAAAAAACGAAAGCAAGGATAGAGATAAGATAAAAAAATACGACATGAATGAAAAGATGACTTAGAAGGAAACAAAAGAGCAGGATAAGGGAAAGAAAGAAAAAGAAAAGAAAGAAAGAAAGAAAGAAAAATGATGTGATGCATGAAAGGGAAAGAAAAATAATTCTTATTGAATTTCTTTTAAATATAGAGAAGAAAAGAAAAGAGATAAAGAAAACTTTACTGAAAAGAAAAAAGAAAGAAAGTGAGAATACGAACACTGAAAAGAAAAATGAGAGACGGAAAAATTGACTGAAAGAAACGGAAATGGTAATGAAAAAAGAATGAAAGAAAAGAAAGAGGGAACTTCAAATCAACGCGAAAGAAAAATAGAAAGAGAATGAAAGTATTAACTGAAGAAGAAAAGCGAATAACGATCAAACGAGGAATTAAAGAAAGGTGAAAATCCTAATATTAACGAAAAATAGAGAAAAGAAAAAAGAGAAAAAATGGAAGAAAAACAGGAGAGGAAAAAGTAAAAGAAAGAAAATAGAAAATGAAAAAAAGAAAGGAGAAAAAAGAAAAGAGAAATAAAAGATAAACCGAAAGAGTGAAAACGATATTATTAGAAAACTTGACGAAGAGAAATATTCACTGAAGAAAAAGAAGATGAAATGTTTACTGAAGATGAATAAGAAAGAGAGAATGAAAATCTAAATGAGAAGAAAAATAAACGATTAAAGATTAAACGTCGAATTTAAAAAAGTGAAACAAGGAAAGAAAAAGAGAAAAGGAAAAAAAGTAAAAAAAGAAAGAATAGGAAAGCGAAAGAAAAGAACAAAACAGAAAAGGAAGAAAAAGAAAGAAAAAAGGAGATGAAAGAAGAGAGACAGGAAGAAGAAAAAAGAAAAGGGAGATAAAAAAAGAAGAAAAAAGAAAGACGAAAGAAAAGAAGATGGAGAAAACAAAGAACAAACAAGAAACGAAAAAAGAAGGAAAGGAAGGAAGAGGAAGAAAAGAAAGGAATGAAGAAAGAAAAGAAAGAAACGAAACGAAAGAAAAGAAATAAAATAACAAGAAAGAAAAAAGAAAAAAAGTGAAGAAGAAAGAAGAGGGAAGGAAAGAAAAAACGAAAAGCAAATAAAAGAAAATAAAGAATAAAAGAAAGAAGAAAAAGAAAAAAAAGAAGAAGAAAGTGAGAAAAAAGAAGAGAACAGGAAGAAGAAAAGAAAGGAAGTTAAGCAAAAAATAAATTGAAAAAGGAAGAAAGAAAAAGATGGGAAGAAATGATGCATAAAAGAAAAGAAAAAGAAAGGAGGAAAAGGGGAGGAAAAGAAAATACTGAAAGAAAGAAAAGAAAGAAAGGAAAGAAAGAAAGAAAGAAAAGAAAACGAGAGAAAAAAGTGAAGGAAAGCAAATAAGAGGGAGAAAAGAAAAACGAAAGCAAGAAAAGAAAGAAAAAGAAAGAAAGAAAAGAAAGAAAAGTTAAAAAAAGAATAGCGAAAAACATTTTAAATAAGAAAGAAAGAGAAAAAAACGAAACAACGAAAGAAAGAAAAGGAAAGAAAGAAAAGAAAAAGAAAACGAAAGAAAAAGAAAAAGTGAAAGACGAAGAAAGGAGGAAAGAAAACGAAAGCAAGAAAAGAAAACAAAAGAAAGAAAGAAAGAAAAAAAAGAAAAAAAAAGAAAAGAAAAGAAAGAAAGAAAAGAAATTGAGAAAAAAGAAGAGAAACAGGAAGAAGAAAGAAAAGGAAGATAAGAAAAAAAGAAAAAGAAAGAAAAGGGGAAAGTAGAAATGGAAGAAAAGATAGAACAAAAAAGAAAGGAAAAGAAAGGAAGAAAGGAGGGGAAGAGGGAAGAAAGAAAATAAAAGAAAGAAAAGAAAAGAAAACGAAAAGAAAAAATGAGGAAGCAAATAAGAAGGAAGAAAAGAAAAAAAGAAAAAGAAAAGAAAGAAAAGAAAAGAAGAAAGTAAAAAAGAATAAGCGGAAAAAATTTCAAACGTAAGAAAGAAAAGAAAGAAACCGAAAGAAACGAAGAAAGAAAGAAGAAAAGAAAAGAAAAGAAAAGAAAAGAGAATAAAAAAAAAGCATTTCCTTAACCGCAAATAAACGCATTAAACAACAACAAACAACAACAAACAAACAACAACAACCCTTCTTCTTTCAATTCTTTTAAGTCAGTTCACCTCATCGATATTGACTGATTTTCAAAGTGAACGCGCTATTTTCGTATGAATAGTTAAAGCTAAAAAATCGGGGCAAAAAAGAGGAAAGAATGTACAGAAATGGAAGAGAGAGAACGAAATAAAAGACAAAAATAATAAAACAAAATAAATAATAAATAAATAAGGGTCGTGCTAATTTCCAATATTGATAAAATTAGGAGAGTAAGTTAAACAGATTTTGCCTGTTTCTGTATCCAATCCAATTTCGTTATGAATACTTTCTTCCTTCATCGTGAAGATTTCCAAATTACTCTTGTCAGAGTTCTGACAACCACGCTTCTTCACATTCAAATCGAGTTCAGCAGCCCGCCCGAAATTAAGAGATTTTTCACCCCAACACACTTGAGAAGAGACTAGGGCAAAACAGCGAACTAAACCAAAAATCAGGCATTTGCATTATGAATAACACTCACTGGGAACGTTTAGCTCAATGGGTAGAGAATTCGTGTAGAAATCGAAAGGTTCCGGGTTCCGATGCTAGGCTCTCAACTCCAGCGCAGAGTAGCCAGCGTCGGCTAATTTGATCTGAGCGTTAAAGCATTTGGGATCAACGATAGGTGTAGAGCTCACCTCGCAAAATGATCTTAAGTGGTTTAGCGCTAGCATAAAATCTAACTGGTTTAGCGCAAGAAATAGACGTGTTATAATGAATTATTTCAAAACTTTTCTGCATTAAATGACCCACCCAGTCTGATATGCCGTAAAAAAACCAATCAATCATTCATGTTGTAGATTCATATTTTAAAAATACCTCTACCTGCCCTGTCACCTGGGCGTTAGAAGAATGCACGCGACTGCACCTCTCAGAGGGGTAGATCCCCCAATGTGCCACCTGTTGGCCGTGGGTGGTTAAGGAAGAGCCCAGGTGGATGACAGTTCAGACTTGTACATACCCACTTTAGCCATATCTGGGCTAGACGGCGTCGGAAAGCCCCCCAATCATCGGCTGGTCCGGTCAAGCCCTAGCAACTATATGATTTTCCCAACCTATTGCCCTTATGGCAAGCCCCAACCCTTTTTATCATATGGGTTCTTGAAGGTGGTGACTGAGGTCTACATGTCCTGGAATGACGTTAAACTCTATTGATGTGAGGTTTCCAGTTTTGGAGGTTTGGGGATGTGGAGCACCCCTTCATCACCATTGCTCTGGCCCACCTGAATCCGGAGGGTAGTACCTGTTAGGGTCCGCATCTATGGTAAAACCAAAAAAATGTATTTATTAAAAAATTGTTATCCATTAAGAATTGATTTATTTCAAACTTTATCGGCAGTAATGACCCACTGAGGTTGATATGCCGTAAAAAAAAAACAAATTAACTAAATACTTTTAGTATCAGGTTTGACTTTATAACATAGAATTTTTTGCAGTCAACTGTTATATCTCTTAAGCAAGAGTAGAAACCAGCACTTAAGAGCCCACGGTGGTGTCCTTATAGAAAGTATAATTGGATCGCTTATACTGGGGACCACACACTTGCCTGGTCTAATCTCATATTCAACTTTCGTGCATTGGGGAGATGGCTCTAATGAGGCAGGACCCCGTGACCACAAGCATCTCATTTTTACAGCCTATTGGCAGAGGACAAGACAGGACGCCAGCCTCTGCTTGGAGACAAGAACAGACTGATGACTAAAGGCCTATTTTTGTTAATTAGGTGTTCTTAAACAATATAGCACTACTAACTATCAGTTGAATAAATAGACAGAACAAATATAATATATATATATATATATATATATATAATATATATATAATATATAATAAAGTCCAGAGAAGAAATCTTCTTAACGACATAGGAGTTTAAGAATAAAAAAAACTGTCGCTGTTACAGTGCTCAATGTGTGATCTTATTGTTAGAGTCCAGAGCAAGAATTTATAAGTAAAAATATAACAAAAGACTTAGAATTTTGCATTATAGTCTATCTAAAGGAAGCTTAGACAAAGTGTCTAACTCTCTCAAATCATCAAATGCGAATGATGAATTATTTATTACTTTTAAGGCATTTGAAAATTTGAAATAGACTATAATGCATAAATTCTAAGTCTTTTGTTATATTTTTACTTATAAATTTGCTCTGTGACTCTAACAATAAGAGCACACATTGAGCACTGTAAACAGCGACAGTTTTTTTTTTCTTTAAACTCCTATGTCGTAAGGAAGATTTCTTCTCTGGACTTTTGGATTATATATATAAATATATTATATATATATATATATATATATATATATATATTTGTTTCTGTCTATTTATCAACTTGATAGTTAGTAGTGCTATATTGTTTAAGAACACCTAATTAACAAAAATAGCCTTAGTCATCAGTCTTGTTCTTGTCTCCAAGCAGAGGCTGGCGTCCTGCTCTTGTCCTCTGCCAATAGGCTGTAAAAATGAGACTGCTTGGTCACGGGGTTCCTGCCTCATTAGAGCATCTCCCCAATGCACGAAAGTGAATGATGAGATTAGACGCAGGCAAGTGTGTGGTCCCCAGTATTAAGCTGATCCAATTATACTTTCTATAAGGACACCACCGTGGGCTTAAGTGCTGGTTTTCTACTCTTGCTTAAGAGATATAACAGTTGACTGCAAAAACATTCTATTGTTATAAAGTCAAACCTGAATACTAAAGTATTTAAGTTTAATTTGTTTTGTTTTACGGCATATCAACCTCAGTGGGTCATTTACTGCCGATAAAGTTTTGAAATAAATCAATTCTTAATGGATAACAATTTTTTTTTAATAAATACATTTTTTTTTTGGTTTTACCCATAGATGGGACCCTAACAGGTACTACCACTCCGGATCAGAGTGGGCCAGGGAGCAATGGTGATGAAGGGGTGCTCCACATTCCCCAAACCTCCAAAACTGGAACCTCACCATCAAATAGAGTTTAACGTCATTCCCAGGACATGTAGACCCTCAGTCACCACCTTCTAGAACCCATATGATAAAAAGGGTTGGGGCTTGCCATAAGGGCAATAGGGTTGGGAAAATCATATAGTTGCTAGGGCTTGACGTGACCAGCCGATTGATTGGAGGGGGCTTCTCCGACCGCCCGTCTAGCCCAAGATATGGCTAAAGTGGAGTATTACAAGTCATGAACTGCTCATCCACCTGGGCTCTATCCTTAACCACCCACGGCCAACAGGTGGCCACATTGGGGGAGTCTTACCCCTCTGCAGAGGTGCAGTCGGTGCATTCTAACGCCCCAGGTGACAGGGCGGTAGAGTATTTTTAAATATGAATCTACAACATGAATGATTTGGATTGGTTTGTTTTACGGCATATCAGACTGGGTGGGTCATTTAATGCAGACAAAGTTTTGAAATAAATTCATTATACACACGTCTATTTTTCTTGCGCTAAACCAGTTAGATTGTATTGCTAGCGCTAAACCACTTAAATCATTTTGCCGAGGTGGAGCTCTACACCTATCGTTGGATCCCAAATGCTTTAACGCTCAGATCAAATTAGCGACGCTGTGCTACTCATGCGCTGAGTTGGCAGAGCCTAGCATCGAACCGGGAACCTTTCGATTTCTACACGAATTCTCTACCCATTGAGCTAAACCGGTCCCAGTGAGTGTTTATTCTAATGCAAATGCTGATTTTTTGGATTTAGTTCGCTGTTTTGCCGCTAGTCTTCTTCTTCAAGTGTGTTGGGGGTGAAGAAATCTCTTAAAATTTCGGGCGTGGCTGCTGAACTCGATTTGAATGTGAAAGAAGCGTGGTATGTCAGAACTCCTGACAACAGAGGAGTAATTTGGAAATCTTCACGATGAAGGAAAGAAAAGTATTTCGATAACGAAGAATATGGATTGGAATTACAGAAACAGGCAAAAATCTGTTAACCTTACTCTCCTAATTTTATCAATATTGGAAATTAGCACGACTCTCCTTTATTTATTTATTTATTTATTTTTGTTTTATTCATTTTTTTGTCTTTTATTTCGTTCTCTCTCTTCCATTTCTGTACATTTCTTTCCTTTTTCTTTTTTTTGCCCGATTTTTAGCTTTTAACAATATTCTACCGAAAATAGACGCGTTGCACTTTGAAAAATCAGTCAATATCGATGAGGTGAACGTGATCTAAAAGAATTGAAAGAAGAAGGTTGTTGTGTTTGTTGTTGTTGTTGTTGTGTTGTTTAATGGTTTATTTGCGGTTTTTAAAGGAAATGCTTTTCTTTTATTCTCTTTTTCTTTCTTTTTCTTTCTTATTCTTTCTTTTCTTTCTTTCGTTTCTTTCGGGGTTTTTCTTTCTTTCTTTCTTTACGTTTGAAAATGTTTTTCGCTTATTCTTTTTTACTTTTTTCTTCTTTTCTTTTCTTTCTTTTCTTTTTCTTTTCTTCTTCTTTTTGCTTTCCTTCATTTTTTCTTTTCGTTTTCTTTTCTTTTTCTTTTATTTTTTCTCTTTTCCTTCCTTTCCTTTTCTTTCCTTTTCTTTTTTCCTTTCTTTTTGTTTTTTCTTTTCTTCCATCTTCTTTACTTTTCCTTTTTTTCTTTTTTCTTTTTTCTTATCTTCCCTTTTCTTTTTCTTCTTCCTGTTTCTCTTCTTTTTTTCTCAATTTTTCTTTTCTTTCTTTTCTTTTCTTTTCTTTTTTCTTTTCTTTTTTTTTTCTTTCTTTTCTTTCTTTGTTTTCTTTTCTTGCTTTCGTTTTTTCTTTCCTTCCCCTCTTCTTTTCTTTCTTTCACTTTTTTTTTTTCTTTCGTTTTCTTTTCTTTTCTTTCTTTCCTTTCTTTCTTCGTTGTTTCGTTTTTTTCTCTTTCTTTCTTTACTTTTTAAAATGTTTTCGCTTATTCTTTTTTTACTTTTTCTTTCTTTTCTTTTCTTTTCTTTTTTCTTTTTTCTTTTCTTGCTTTCGTTTTTCTTTTCTTCCCTCTTATTTGCTTTCCTTCACTTTTTTTTCTCTTCGTTTTCTTTTCTTTTCTTTTCTTTCTTTCCTTTCTTTTCTTTTCTTTCTTTCAGTATTTTCTTTTCCTCCCCCTTTTTCCTCCTTTTCTTTTTTCTTTTCTTTTTTGTTTCTTTCATTTCTTCCATCTTCTTTTCTTTTCTTCCTTTTTTCAATTTATTTTTTTCTTAACTTCCCTTTTCTTTTTCTTCTTCCTGTTTCTCTTCTTTTTTCTCACTTTTTCTTTTCTTTTCTTTTTTTTCTTTTTCTTTTCTTTCTTTTTATTCTTTATTTTCTTTTATTGCTTTCGTTTTTTCTTTCCTTCCCCTCTTCTTTTCTTTCCTTCACTTTTTTTCTTTTTTTCTTTCGTTTTATTTTATTTTCTTTTCTTTCGTTTCGTTTCTTTTCTTTTCTTTCTTTCATTCCTTTCTTTTCTTCCCTCTTCCTTCCTTTCCTTTTCTTTTTTCGTTTCTTTTGTTTGTTTCTTTGTTTTCTTCCATCTTCTTTTCTTTTCGTCTTTCTTTTTTCTTCTTTTTTTATCTCCCTTTTCTTTTTCTTCTTCCTGTCTCTCTTCTTTCATCTCACTTTTTCTTTTCTTTTTCTTCCCTTTTCTGTTTTGTTCTTTTCTTTCGCTTTTTCCTATTCTTTTCTTTTTTCTTTTTCTTTTCCTTTTCTCTTTTTCTTTTTCCTTGATTTTCACTCTTTTTTTTAATTCGACGTTTAATCTTTAATCGTTTATTTTTCTTCTTCATTTAGATTTTCATTCTCTCTTTCTTATTCATCTTCAGTAAACATTTCATCTTTCTTTTTTTCTTCAGTTGATATTTCATTCTTCGTCAAGTTTTCCTAATAATATCGTTTTCACTCTTTCGGTTTATCTTTTTATTTTCTCTTTTCTTTTTTCTCCTTTCTTTTTTTCATTTTCTATTTTCTTTCTTTTACTTTTTCCTCTCCTGTTCTTTTCTTCCATTTTTTCTTCTTTTTTTCTTTTCTCTATTTTTCGTTAATATTAGGATTTTCCACCTTTCTTTAATTCCTCGTTTGATCGTTATTCCTTTTCTTCTTCAGTTAATCTTTCATTCTCTTTTTCTTTTTCTTCTTCGGTTGATTTGAAGTTCCCTCTTTCTTTTTCTTTCATTTCTTTTTTTCATTAACCATTTCCGTTTCTTTTTCAGTCAATTTTTCGTTCTCTCTTTTTCTTTTTCAGTTGATTCGTAATTCTCACTTTCTTTCGTTTTTTCTTTTTCAGTAAAGTTTTCTTTATCTCTTTCTTTTCTTCTTCTATTATTTAAAAGAAATTCAATAAGAATTATTTGTTTTTTCCCTCTTCATCATCACATCATTTCTTTCTTTCTTTCTTTCTTTCTTTCTTTCTTTCTTTCTTTCTTTCCCTTATCCTTGCTCTTTTGTTTCCTTCCTAAGCATTTCATTCATTCGTATTTTTTCTATCTTTCTCTATCCTTGTTCGTTTTTTTCCCTCTTTCCATTTTTATTCTTTGTTTGTTTGTTTGTTTCATTCTTTCTTTTTTCTTTCTTTCTTTCTTTCTTTTTTTCTTTCTTTGTCTGTTTCTTTCTTTCTTTTTTGTATTATCCATGTGCGTTCGTGTACCTTCTTTTTTCTTCATTTCTTCGTTTGTTTGCCTCTTTCCATTTTTATTCTTTGTTTGTTTGTTTCCTTCATTCTTTCTTTCTTTCTTTCTTTCTTTTTTTCTTTCTTACTTTCTCTGTTTCTGTCTTTCTATTTTGTATCATCCATTTGCGTTCGTGTACCTTCTTTCTTTCTTCATTTCTTCGTTTCTTTCCCTCTTTTCTTTTTTATTAATGCTTCTTTCTTTCTTTCTTTTTTTACATTATCTTTACTAGCAAATATATGCACCCTCCGGGTGCAAGTATTTAAGTTTTAATGTAATGAAATATCGCATTAAATTAGAAAGTCTAAGGCAGATAAAAAGATATGTAACAGAGTGGGGGTATAATAGAAAAATAGAAATGAAACTTACTCTTCCATCACTCCCGTCTTTCATTGCTGAATTTTACTTATTTAACTATTTAGTTAAATTAGGAAATAAAGAATAAAATGACACTTATTTTTTCTTGTTAATGGATTTCATTTAAGATTCATTGAAGAGATTTTTGCTTATATTCATTAAAATAAAACCAAACAATTAGAAATCAATAATACTAAGCACATATTTAATAAAATCACATTTTTAATATCAATATGCAAATTAGCCTTCCCATTCACACTGTAAACCGCTATTTTTTGTATATATAAATACAATTGCATGTTATTAGTATGTAGATATGGACAACACTAATAAAAAGGTGAAGCAATTTTATTAATAATTGAGGTTTAAATATAAATAAAATCATGGAGAATGTGATGTAAATAACGAAGGGAATTGTGACTTGAGTAGTAATATAGTTTCGGTTACAGACAGAAAAACACACAATCTCCATTATAATAAGATTTATCTTCTTTCTTTCTTTTCTTTCCATATTCGTTCGCTTTCCTCCTTATTCATTATTGTGCATTTATTTATTTATTTATTTATTTCCCTTTTTACATTATCTTTATTTATCTTCTTTCTTTCTTTCTCTTTTTACATTATATTTACTAGCAAATATATGCACCCTGCGGGTGCAAGTATTTAAGTTTTAATGTAATGAAATATCGTATTAAATTAGAAAGTCTAATAAGAATGCAGATAAAAAGATTTGAAAAAGAGTGGGGTTATAATAGAAAAATAGAAATGAAACTTACTCTTCCATCACTCCCGTCTTTCATTGCTGAATTTTACTTATTTAACTATTTAGTTAAATTAGGAAATAAAGAATAAAATGACACTTATTTTTTCTTGTTAATGGATTTCATTTAAGATTCATTGAAGAGATTTTTACTAATATTCATTAAAATAAAACCAAACAGTTAGAAATCAATAATACTAAGCACATATTTAATAAAATCACATTTTTAATATCAATATGCAAATTAGCCTTCCCGTTCACACTGCAAACCGCTGTTTTTTGTATATATAAATACAATAGCATGTTATTTGTATGTAGATATGGACAACACTAATAAAAAGGTGAAGCAATTTTATTAATAATTGAGGTTTAAATATAAATAAAATCATGAAGAATGGGATGTAAATAACTATGTTAATTGTGACTCGATTACTAATATAGTTTCGGTTACAGACAGAAAAACACACAATCTCCATTATAATAAGATTTATCTTCTTTCTTTCTTTTCTTTCCATATTCGTTCGCTTACCTCCTTATTCATTATTGTGCATTTCTTTATTTCTTTCTCAGTTGTTTTCTCTGTTTTCTTTTTCATTAATGATTATTTCTTTCTTTCTTTCTTTCTTTCTTTATATTATCCTTGTTTGCTTTTATTATTGCTTCTTTCTTTCTTTCTTTCTTTTCTGATATCTTTCTCTACTTCTATACTCATATTTTCCGTTGTTTTCTGTTCTCTTTTCTTCCTTTATATTATTAATTTATTTTCTTTGATTATTTCTTTATTTCCAATAATATATTTCATTTACTACTTTATTTATATTTGCTGTCCTTATATTTTCGTTATTATTAATCATTATTTATTTTCCTTGTTATTCTTCCATTATTCTTGCTAGTAATTGTATTTATTTTCTTTCCTTTATTTCTTTCAGGGCATCAGCTATGTACTCTAATATCCTAAGTAGGTCAAACATAGATATGAATGATATATGCGATCTGCTCATTAGAATAAAGACATTATTAGGCCAAATACACATTAATAATACGAATTGTTTTCACTTTGAAATAATGAATTTCGAAGTAAGTGTATGACATCAGTAGTGAGTTCACGTGGGAAGAATGTGGAAAAATTGAAAAGTGTAATAATGGAAAATAACCGAAACGAACAGTGATATTACGAAGGGAGAATGAATACGAAGCTGAATCAATATGATATGAAATTTCCCAAAGCATTGACAGAGGGACGTAAACAGTATTGCCCCGTGAATAACATAGACTTGTTCCCAGGGCTTGTCGAGCGATGGCACTTACGCAACGCGGTTCTGTGTTTTCTGAACCCAAATAAATGAAGCTGGGTTTTCTTTTCTAATTTCATAAGAAAGAAAAAAGAAACAACAAAAAATAGGAGGGTGCGAACGGGGATCATGAAAATAAATTAGTGGTGGATATCGACACAAGGTGACCAACGGTAACATGGACGGAGAAGGACTGGTACTTATGAGAACAAAGAAGCTAACCCCGCCCATTCTGTCCGTTGCCCGTTTCTACATACTAAAATATCAAATAATAACACAAAAAATTGATATTTTTCACAGATTTTAAAATAATTTTTCTGATAGAATTATGAAAAGAAATTCAACAATTTGAATTATTTGGATTTCAAAATAATTCATATTTTATAAAACAATTTCAATTAATTTCATTTTACAATTTTTGGGGTAATATTCTAATACAAGCAGGACTCGTGAATATATCACCCTATAAAGGGCCGGGTTAGCTCAGTCGGTATAGTGTTCGGCTAGAAACCACAAGGTTCCTAGTTCGATACCAGTCCTCGCCAACTCAGCGTATGAGTAGCATAGGGATCTGTGCGGTAAAGTAAGGAGCTGATGGTAGGTGTGGCGCTCCACCTCAAACGCTAAAACAATCTCCTTGGTCTAGCGCTATTGAAAAGGGGAAAGATTCCCTCGATGACTGGCTGATACCGACTTTAGGCCGCCCCGTCAACTTTACTTATAATGATTTAATTATTACAACTTTTGATATGTCTACTGAAGAGCTATTGCAATAATTCAATATGTAGAAAGTATAATACTCTTGTAATCTCGATTTAATTCTCACTCTTTTATTATATTTCTGTTCTTCTTTTCATCTTTTTATTCGCCACCATATGTTGCATAGCGCTCGGCTCAGGCCACAACATCGCACATGTTATATACTGGCATCTTCAAACTCACGCTACTCTGACTCGTATACGTTGCTGGTATACAGCGGAGATCGTTTCTGACCCCTAGACGATGTATCTAGTGGTCGCTTAAATGAACTGACAAGGCATGCTCTATGTAGTAGGAGATCTGACTTTATTTCTCTCATCTCGGCTGTACGTGGTGGATGGGTGACGGGCATTGATCATGGGCACTACTACTGCTGGTGTGGTGGACGCGCCTCACTGCTCGCTGGCAGAGATCGACCATGTCAGCGGTCACCCAGTCCTCACTGCTCGACGTCTCTCTGGGGTCTGCCTCTGGGCTACCTGATGACCGCTTAAGTATTGACGACCGCCCACACATCCTTTTGTTCCTTGACCGGAAGTCCTTTCTCTTTGTTCAAATTCCCGTTTGTCCAGATGAAGTCGTTTGTTACACCAGACCATCTGTCTACCTTAGCCATTGTCTTCTCAGTTCAATTTTTCTTTGTCTTTTCGAACTTCCCGCGCAAAACCAACTGAAACAATAGTCAATCTGCAACACATATAGTATTAGAGAGCGGTGGGTGCGCCACCAGATAGTATTAGAGAGTGTTGAGATCGCCACAAGATAGTATAAGAGAGGAGTTGGAGCACCATCAGATAGTATTAAAGAGGGTTGAGAGCGCCAACATATAGTATTAGAGAGGGGTGGGAGTACCACCAGAAAGTATTAGAGAGGGGTGGGAGCACCACCAGATAGTATTAGAGAGGGGTGGAAGCACTACCAGATAGTATTAAAGAGGGTTGAGAGCGCCAACATATAGTATGACGGAGGGGTGGGAGCGCCACAAGATAGTATTATAGAGGGTTGAGAGCGCCACCAGATAGTATTAGTGAGGGGTGTGAGCACCACCAGATAGTATTAGAGAGGGTTGTGAGCGCCACTAGTTGGTATTAGAGAGGGTTGTGAGCGCCACGATATAGTATTAAAGAGAGATTTTATATGATTAAATGATAATTACTGGCTAATTTCTTTTCTATGTAGATTAATATTAAACTTATGTATATATGCTTACACATACATGAATAAATTCATTTATATATTACTAGAAGTGGCTACCCGGCATCACCTGGGTAGGGGGTAGCAAATATTCAGTCTCGCATATCCATTATTACTGAATCACAAATTAGATCCTCGCAATATTCCCCATTAAAATCCTTATATAAAAAGAAGACCTTGCGTTGATCCAGTAATTCTGAAAAGAAAAATTAATGTCTACTATTTAGAATATTAAATGCAAAATAAATTCTATGCTGGTATCATTTAAATTTCATTTTTTATGCATCTTCGCAAATATAAATCAAACCTTCATTATTTTTGCTCAAATCCCAAGCCCTCGTGATATTTATTGTCGCTAGACATTTTTAAGCTACCTACAACCGGGAGAGAAGCCCGATCAGTTCAGCATCAGTAGGAGAGCGTAACCGCTCGGATATCGTCAGTTACAGAATGCGACAGTTATTTTAACTGTTTTAATACACACATCTCTATGTATGTATGTAAAGGTCACCATAGAGTGGTCCGTCCCTATATATAATTGTGCAAATAAATAATATTCTTATTTTTCTCTGCGATCGCCCATCTCCTCTCATGGCTGGTCAATTCCAATTTCTGAGACGACACCCATTACAGTAGCCGCCTGTATCCCCCTTCCCCCGCCATAGACTCTTGTAATACGATATCCGAAAATCGTTTCTCTTTTAACAGTAGGAACTTGATTACAAAACCTTCTACTTCATTACAGAGTCGATCGCTTTGCTTTCAGAATCAAATTTAAATTAACTAATTTATATCCGTACTGAATATATTATATATATAATATATATATATATATATATATATATATCAATTTGCCGAGATAAACTTGAATAAATTAAAAATGATCAATTGAAACATATATATATATATATAAATATATATATATATATATATATATATATATATATATATATATATATATATATATACATACGTACATATATATATGTGTGTGTGTGTGTTTGTGTATTCATATATATATATATATATATATATATATATATACATGTATATATATATATGCACATATAAGTATATACTCATATGTATGTATATATATGTATGTATATTTATGTATATGATATATGCATGTATATGTATATACATATGTCCTTATATGTATGTATATTTATATATATAAGATATATGTATTTATATATATATATATATATATATATATATGTATGAATATATATGTATGTATGTATATGTATGTATGAATATATATGTATATATATGTATGTATGAATATATATGTATATATATGTATGCACGAATATATATGTATATATATGTATTTATGAATATATATGTATATATATGTATGTACGAATATATATGTATATATATGTATGTATATATATATATATACATATATGTATGCATATATATGTACATATATATATATATATATATATATATATATATATGTATGTATATAATATATGTATGTATATATGTATATACATATATGTCCGTATATATATTTTTTTGGGGGGCGGATGATATGTGCTTAATTGAAGTCATACCTAATTTTGAAAATCAATTAGTTAATAATTAATGAATTTAGGCGGGCATATATGTTCAAATGTAAAGCTAAACAAATCGAGAAAATATCAAGAAAATTGTTTAGCCTTAAGTTTGAACATATATGTCCGCCTAAATTCATTAGTTATTAACTAATTAATTTTCGAAATTAGGTATGACTTCAATTAAGCACATATACTCCAAAATTGTCGGCTAAAAAGCCATCTCAAATAAACACATTGTTTGTTTACTTACTCTCATATATATATATATATATATATTATATATATATATGAGAGAGAGAGAGAGAGAGAGAGAGGGGGGTATATGCTTTCTTCGTGTTGAGGATGGTAAGGCAGTTGATCCGGCGAGCTCGTTTAGCAGTAAATTGTTCTCATCGAATCTAGATAGGTTAAAGTTTAGTATCCAAATGAAAACATAATCACTAAGCAGTCGTGCCTATAGTATTTACATTGTGATACAAAAACCGATATGGCAGTGACCGTAAAAGGAAGAGGTCAACTGGGTTCGGACCAAGCTTATATATATATATATATATATATATATATATATATAAAAGTAATTGGTAATTTGCTTGAAGCATTGTTAAGTATGTTATAAAATAATAAAATTCGAAGGCAATACAATGCGTAAAAAATAAAGACAAAAAGATGTTTTATATGTCTAATCGATTTCAAAGCCAGAGCTTAATCATCAGATTTTATTTTCAGAAATGACGTGCTTATGTTTTTTTTATTTGTGTGGTTATAATACAATTATAATACAATAATAATTGGCATCTCAGTTTCTATACATTATATATATATCCACCCAACCCTTCCGCACGAGCAGGATGTGACACAAGGTCAGATACTGAGCAAAGTTTGAATTCAGAGTTTTCCTTCTAGACTGTCTATCACAACAAACTAAAAAAACAAACAAAACATTCTGCCCTATTATTTCACCTGGAGCTGGATAGAAAAATAGTTGGATACATAGCTTTCCCAAGAGTATGAACGCAATGTGAAATGCCAACATTCGCATTCCGGATTTGAACACAAGACACTGATTTCATTTCCTACGACGATAACCGTTACACACGTACCCATCCATATAGTTTCTACTTAATTAAGATCTTTTTATTTATCTCATTTTCTCTTCTGGTCTATGTTTCTTTGTTTTTCATATTTTTGAGTTTTTTCTTTCTGTTCTATTCCATTTTTTTTCTTTTTTGACTGATTTTAACTCTCTGTCTTCAATGAGTTCTTTCTTCAACGAATTGTATTCTTTTTTTATTTATTTTTATTTTGAATTCTTTTTCATTCACCTCTTTCTCTTCTTTTCAACTCATTCTTTCTTTCTTTCTTTCTTTCTTTCTGTAATTCTTTCTTAATTTAATTCTTTTTTTCTTCATAAAAGTGTATTCTTTTTTTCTCTGTTTCTTTCTTTCTTATATTTTCACATATTTATTTATTTTTCCTTTATGTATTTCTCTATATATTTTTGTGCTCCTGAAGTTACAGCGCCTCCTGTAACTGTGAAATCCAATGTTCGAAAAACATTCTCGGCCACAGATATCGCGTGTGAAGTCTGTCCCTGTAGATGTTGATGTACCGGTGCTTTGTTGTCGCTGCTTTCTTCTGGATCTCTTGGCTTCATAATGTTGCACCAAGGTGGCTTCAGACATGAACAGTTCGCTACGGAGAGCCTACCGCCACCGAGTTGCTGTCCTGAGCCAAATTTTCCCAGCTGGATGGAACAATGCTGAGATCATTCTTGCAGAAGTCTTTGAAACGCGACTGGGGACGACCAATCTGTCTCATACTAGACGAAAGCTCTGCATAAAGGGTGTCCTTCGGAATTCGTCCATCTTCCGTCCGGCGTACATGACCCAGCCATCGGAGACGACGTTGCGTCAGTAGAGAACACAGGCTGGGAAGTTGAGCTCTTTCTAGAACTGCCGTGTTAGTGATCCTGTCCCTCCAGGTGATGCCCAGTATACATCTAAGGCAGCGAAGGTAAAAATTGTTACTTTTATTCACATTCTTTCCATTTATTTCTTAGAACGGAAATATTCGTTAAGAATGTCCAAGGCCTGTGATTCTTTGCCGTAGTCCTTTACCACTACGCAACCACAGCCATTGACTTTTCTTGCTTTTCCTTCAATGTCAATTCTTCGAAGACCGGCCCATTCTTCAAGTTGTTTACTGTCTTCAACCTTCAGCAAGTTAATTCCATGTTCTGTGCAAAGAGCCTCAACCAATTTGGTGTAGGCGGGTTCGTCAATATTATTGGCCAAAATGCACAAATGAACCTGACGCTTGTCTAAGGCTTTGCAGCATTGGTTAAGACCTCTCTCAAGTCCATCATGAATGAGAAAAGTTTTCGGGACTTCATGAAGGGCAGTGTAAAGGTCTAAGGAGCCTGCAGGGGCAGAATCTTCTCTTTTGCCGTCAGACATAATTCCACGTTGGATGTCCAAAATTCTACGTAAAAAAAGTAGAAGTTATTTAGCCGTCGCTCTTGGTGGGAGTACAGGGTCCACGTTTCACTTCCATACATGAGGGTGCTGATAACATATGCCCTATAAATTTATACGTTTGTACGGATAGTGAGCCTGCTGTTGTCCCATACCGATAATAATGTATACTAACAGCGAATTCAACGTGTGCTGATAGGATTCAATCGATTATTAGTCGTTAAAGAAACGTATCGACATTATTGAAGTATCGGAAAAGATATCACCAATACCTTCTCAACCCTGAGTGACCTCGACGGTATCGACCAAATTATATAATTATTTACAAGGTCATCTATTTTCCGTGAAAACTATCACGATTATTTGAATACTGGCAGGACCTGGGGATATACCACAGTATCATAATTTAATTATTACAACATTTGATATGTTTACTTAAGAGCTATTGCCACATAGAATAATATGTAAACAGTATAATAATCTTTATCTCTCTCTCTCTCTCTCTCTCTCTCTCTCTCTCTCTCTCTCTCTCTCTCTCTCTCTCTCTCTCTCTCTCTCTCTCTCTCTCTCTCACACACACACACACACTCTTTCTTCCTTTCTTTCTCATATTTTTCTACGTAGCAACTGCATGTACTTGTCTTTCTTTGGAATAAAAACTGAAGGGTTCATTATTTAGCAGAGGGTGTTGCAAGATGATAACGGTCGGAAAATTAAGGAAAAGCTTACTTGTAGAATAAGACACGGTAACAAGTAGTCGTAACTGAATACGAACCCATCTTGCTGCAATCTTACTGCAGAATGACAGGGTATTTATGAAACTCCACAAGATAATAGAAACCAAGCGGCCAATCAAAACTCAAGCAATGGAATCACCAAAATACATGAATGGACTATTCTTGATTTCCATAAATACCAACTGTCATGGACACTGCTTCAGTTGTGCTTAGCCAGTTGCTGTTGTTCAAACCAACAGTAGACTGACTGATAATATTACTAAGATAAAGATTGGTTCTAATACTTTTGAACAGTCCCTGTATAACCGGATTTGATATCCTGAAGGTTTATACATGATATAAGTAAAAACGAAATAAGGTTCTCCATTGAAATCAATCATCTGTCATCTTTTTATAGAAATGGATTTCTGTGAATCTGAAGATGTTAATAAAAAAAATTTAAAAAACTTTCAGGTTTTAAAAATTCCGATGACATTCAAATAACCCTGCCTATGTGAATCAAATCAACAAGATCATTTGCTTGTCTTAGTTGGTTTGCTTAGTTGGTGGCTTTTAGGACCGTATTACATTTAGGCACCACTTCCGAGATCTCGAATCGTGGGGACACTTTCCTCATTTATACCGTCAAAATCCGGTTAATTGTTAACAGACGATTTTAGAAGGTTTTTTTTTTAATTATAAAACTAACCCCTAACCCCTAACCCTAACCCATAACAAACAACCGGATTTTGTTATTTCTGTCAAGTCTAAGTGTTCTATGAAGGCACTGTTGTTGTAATATTACAAAAAATTAAGTTCAATTCTTTATTGCTAGTTGAGTTTAAATGATAAAAAATGTATTCGTTTAATTTATTTTCTTTTTTACCGCTCAAAATATAACAAGGAAATGAAGCTAAATATTAGATAGGTCTCCTTATTTGTTGGTTGAAACTTTCAGATATGAACATTTTATGCATCTAATTATTTTCTGGACCTTTACACTTGTGGGTGACTCCATTAAAACGTCGGATAGATAGATAGATAGATGATAGATGATCAAACGGACTGACGGACAATGGGGAGAGAGAGAGAGAGAGAGGGAGAGAGAGAGAGAGAGGGAAAGAGAATAGAAATATGATATATATATATATATATATATATATATAAAGAGAGAGAGGGGGGCTATCAGGAATATCAGCAGATAGATAGATAGACAGAGAGTGAGAGAATACTATCCTGATGATAGTACTCTCCCACTCGTTCATAGAACACTTGCATGAATAAAAACGGTAGGTTGTACGGTTTGTCTTAACAGTAAGGCTTCACAGTTTAATTGATGCTTCTATCCCGACAGAAGTATTCTAGGCCTTCTTGACAGGGCGGTAACCTGTATCGAAAACCGAAGTCAAGCAGCAATGAGCATGTTCAATACTTGGGAGCGCACTTAAGCAAAAGAAAATACTGTAAGCATCCTGAATCAAAATAACTTAATAAACTGTGACCCTAGAATATATACAAAGAAGTCTATAGTACATCATATTGACAATAAGAAATCTTTGATATAACACTGTTATATTCTAAAGTCGCTTTTTATGAGAGAGAACTTTTTATGGTGGAATTATTTTTATATATTGAAGGAAAAAAAAGTCACCTTCATTTATATTCTTAATGTAAATGATCATTGAAATACTAACAAAATCTTTTTTTTTTTTTTTTAGAATCCTATAAATTTTGTGATTGCAGTTACTAGACCTTGTTTGACCAGTAAAATTTGGAAGCGTTAATTATTCCTCCATCTTTTCTTGAAAAAGGTTGATATGCCATAAAACAACTATAATAATAAGAAAAAACGGTGGGTTATACATTTTTCCGTTACAATAAACTTCACAGTTTAATGTTGTTGTTGTTGTTTATTGATTTTAACAGCATATCAACCCGTCTGGGTATATGTCATGCCTAACGGTTAGGAACTAATACATATCGTGTATTTATATTTATACTTTTTTAGTAATTGGTTTTAACAATGTGTTAGCATTATTGGGGATTATGTTGTATGGTATTGATTTGTTTCATGTCTATATTCCATGGCATAATTTTATTTCCCTAAAAAAAGAGAGAATATCCTCCATGTTGACATTTTCAAACAGATCTTTCATATTGTTTGCTTTAAAATAACGGTTTCTGATGTGAGCAAAAAAAACGCATTCCATGAATAAGTGTTTAACTGCCAAAGGCGTTTAACATATTCCACATTGTGGTTGTTGTTCTTGTTTGAGTATATAGGAGTTTAATCGATGTCTCTATCTTGACATAAATATACTTACCACTATCTAATGTTACGTAATTTCTTTTGGAACCAGTATCCACATAGAACACTTACACAGAGAAAAATGGTAGGTCATACGGTTTGCATTTACAGTAAGGCTTCACAGTTTAATTGATGCCTCAATCCTGATAGACATATCCTAAGCCCTGGCGATTGGGTAGTAACTAATTTTAAAACAGTGTTTGCATAGAACACTTATAGAAAGAATATAGGATATGTCTTTTGGTTTCGTTAAGGCTTCATAGATGAATTAATCCATTTATCCCGATAGAAAGATTCTTACTCTGTTATCAGCGGATTTAGAATATTTCTATCGGAATAAAAGCACCAATCCCGTCAGAAAAATCCAGTGTCTGCATAAACCACTTACATACAGAAAAGCGGTGGGTCATACGGTTTTCGTTAGCGGTGAGGCTTCACAATTATTATTCCTGCATCTATACCGACAGAAATATTCAGTTCCTACTGAGAAGATTTACATGAAGTCTATTCACTTTCTGCTAGTACTAGACCATGCCAAAGTTAAAGAGCTCAGTCTGCCTTACTATTTACCCATAGCTGGAGGTAGAATAGTTGGATTCATACCTTTCTCAAGGGCATTAGTGTGAAATGTAAACAGCCTCATCAAGTATTATTTGTATTATTTGGACTATTTTTCTCGTCTTCATTGTTATCTACAATGTTTCGACCGATGTGCCCTCCGGCCTTCTTCAGCTATTTCTTGTCGAACTCGGGAACCTTCTTGTCATAATCGGGAGCCATCACGGAACTTTGAACCTAACCCTTTAAGAAACAATTGAACACATAGCCTAGTGGATAAAGGAGTTAGGCTAAGACAGTTCTGACAGTTATCTCTAGATAGCAGGTTCAATCCTGGTCAGGGGCAGCAGTAACATAGAATGATAATTAACAGAACTTAACACCTGTACCGCCGTGGACTGAATAAAGGGTTAGGTTCAAAGTTCCATGATGGCTCCCGATTACGACAAGAAGGTTCGCAATTACAACAAGATGGTTCCCGAGTCCAAGAAGGTTCCTGAGTCCAACGAGAAATACCTGAAGAGGGCCGGTTTTCCATAAGAATAAAGATTCATAGTTCAATGAATGTCACTGACACCGACAGAAATATTTGTAGGTCTGTCAACTGAGCCTTAAACTCTTTTGAAAACAGTGCCTGCCTAGAACACTTGCATAAAGGAAAACGCTGGGTCATACGTTTTTTCACTTAACAGTCGTTCATCACAATTTAATTGATGCATCTATACCGACAGAAATATTCCTAGGCTGCATAGAGTCTTTAAATAAAGAATAACGATCGGTCATACGGTTTCCCTTAACAGTAAGTTGGAATACATAGGCATGAACTTCATAAAGAATAAGCGATGGATCAAACTATTTACTAAAACAGTGGTGTATTCACTGCCTGCATCATCATCATCATCATCATCATGTCGCGCTTTCAGCGCGGATATCCATGACAATCTCTCTCCATCCGTCCCTATCACTCATCATTCTCGGGAGGTCCTCTATGCAGCATCCCGCATCCGCACAGAGCTGATCAACGTACGTCCCACACTGGCTTGTCCATGTGCTGGCTTCCACAGGAGGACGTTGCTTATGAGTTCGTTCTTGCTTCTCCAGCAGTGTCCCGCGTGTCTTGTCCGTCTTACTCTGATGGTTTGGGTGATATCTGGTAGGTGGTCGTACAGCTGTTTTCTTGTAGGTTGCTGTTTCCACGTCTTGTTCAGGATCACCTGCAGCATTCTTGTGCAGCTCCCATCTAGTTTATTCTCTAGTCGCTTAGTTAGGGTCCAGGTGGTGCAGCCATACAGAAAAAAAACTGCCTGCATAAAATGCTTAAATAAAGAAAAAAGGTGGGTCGTACGGTTTGCCTTAACAGTAAGGCTTCACAGTTTAATTGAAGTACACAGTCTTGTCCTTACAAGGCCGGTTTAGCTGAGTCGGTTGAGCGTCCGCCAAGGAACCACATGGTTCCTGGTTCAATACCAACCCTCACCAGCTCAGCATATGAGTAGCACAAGGATCTGTGTGATAAAGTTATCTTACACAAAGAAATGTGTCACAACATATGTAGTTATGATATTCTTGTCAGGGCTGGGGGTATCAGAGTTGTGGATTTGGAATCAGATGCAATTATGGAAACACTCGGTTCTAAAACTATACCGTCTTTGATTTCAGTTGAATTTACATTTTATAGGGCCGGTTTAGCTCAGTCGGTAGAGTGTCCGCGTTGGGACCACAAGGTGCCTGGTTAAATATCCGCCCTCGCCAACTCAGCGTATGAGGAGCACATAAATCTGTCCGGTACAGAAGGGGGCAAATGGTAGGTGTGGTGCTCCTCTTTAGACGCCAAAACGATCTCCTTGATCGAGCATTTAAGAAAAAGGGATATACTCCCTCGCTGACTGGTGGATACCGACTTGAAGCCACCCAGATGACTTTATTTTTTAAACTTTTACATAGTTTTGACTTACATAAAGAAAAAGACGGTATGTCATACGGTTTGTCTTATCATTAAGGCTTCACAATTTAATTTATGCCGCTATCCCGACAGAAATATTTAGTGCCTGCATAGAACATTTACATAAAGAAAATCGGTGGGTCATTCTTAGCCCTGTCGATCTAGCCGTAAACTCTTTTGAAAACTATTCCTGTAGAGAACCCTTACTTAAAGGACAACGGTGGGTTATTCTTAGCACTGTCGACCTAGCTGAAAATGGATGGGTCATTCTTAACCCCGTCGACCTAGCTGTAACCTTTTTAAAAACAATGTCTGTATAGAACCGTTACACGAAGAAGAACGGTGGGTCAGTCTTAGCCGTGTCGACCTAGCCGTAACCTCCTTTGAAAACAAGGCCTGTATAGAACCCTTACATAAAGAAAAACGATGGGTCATTCTTAGCCCTTATCTACTTTGCCGTAAACTCTTTTGAAAACAGTGCTTGTATAGAACCTTTACATAAAGAAAAACGGTAGTTAATTCTTAGCCCTGTCGACCTAGCCGTAACCTCTTTCGAAAACAAGGCATGTATAGAACCCTTACATAAAGAAAAACGGTAGGTCATTCTTAGCCCTGTCGACCTAGCCGTAACCTCTTTTAAAAACAAGGCCTGTATAGAACACTTACATAAGAAGAGACGGTGGGTCATTATTAGCCCTGTCGACCTAGCCGTAAATTCTTTTGAAAACAATGTCTATAGAACCGTTACATAAAGAAATCGGTGGGTCATTCTTAGCCCTGTCGATCTAGCCGTAACCTCTTTTGAAACCAATGCCTGTACAGAACCCTTTCATAAAGAAAATCGGTGGGTCATTCTTAGCCCTGTCGACCTAGTCGTAAATTCTTTTGAAAACAATGCCTGTATAGAACCCTTTCATAAAGAAAAACGGTGGGTCATTCTCAGCCCTGTCAACCTAGACGTAAACCCTTTTAAAAACAAGGCCTGTATAGAAGCCTTACATTAAGAAAACCTCGGTCATTCTCAGCCCTGTCGACCTAGCCGTGACCGCTTTTGAAAACAAAGCTTGTATAGAACCCTTACATAAAGAAAAACGGTGGGTCATTCTTAGCCCTGTCGATTTAGCCGTAACCTTTTTTGAAAACAAGGTCTGTATAGAACCCTTACATAAAGCAAACCGGAGGACCCACAGTTTTTCTTTAACAGTACGTGTTCATAGTTTAATTGAAGTAAATCGGCATGATGCTTCTATCCTGGCAGAAATAAATGCAATACGAATGCCAATGACACAAACAAAAGTAGAAGCGAATTAGACAAATAAAAATCGACGCAACACTTTTGATCGTAAAAACGGCCAGAAAGTGATTAAATATTCATACACTCGTCATCTGTAATTAATCATTAAGATTTGATGACGTGGTTGCGTGCTTGCTGAGACTTAATTAGCCGATTGAATATCGTACCTCATTACAAGTTAGAGATGATTTATCGTTTTATAGCCAACAAATAAACTTGGAAATATTATTTATGAATTGAGCAATAAATAATCAATTGAACCCTCTTCCTTTTCCATTTAGCAATACCAAAACTACCACTATCATTACTTAAGGTACTTCTACGACTCGAATAATAATAATAATAATAATAATAATAATAATAATAATAATAATAATAATAATAAAAATTAGATCTTGACCAAACGAATGTAGTAAACTTGCACAACGGGAATACAATGTTAAGCACGACTGAGTTGGGAAGGTGATCCACTAGGAATTATGCAAAAAAATCAATTACTACAGCTTTTTCAATTCTCTGGCAAGGTCCAGGTATTTATCCATCTTTTCATTTTCCTTCAGCTTCACCCCTGTGATCTGCTGGAACCGCAAAGTCTATCAGTTGACACGTTCTCTTTTCTTTGTTAATCAACACGATGACTCGAATAATAATAATAATAATAATAATAATAATAATAATAATAATAATAATAATAATAATAATGATAATAAACTACATCAAAGCGAAAATAATAATAAACTACATCAAAGCGAAAATTGATAAGACCCAACAAAATAGTAAATGTAAAATTTGTGGTAATAGAGATGAGACTGTAAACCATATACTCTGTGAATGTCGCAAACTAGCACAACGAGAATACAAAACTAGATACGACTGGGTTGGGAAGGTGATCCACTGGGAATTATGCAAAAATTAAATTTTGACCACACAACAAAATGGTATATGCATAAACCAAAATCTCTTCTCGAGAACAAAACGCATAAAATTCTCTGGGACTTTGAAATAAAAACGGATCGCCTTATCCCAGCAAGAAGACCAGACCTAGTGTTGATAAACAAAAAAGAAAGAACTTGTCAACTGGTGGATTTTGCAGTGCCAGCAGATCACAGGGTGAAGCTGAAGGAAAATGAAAAAATAGACAAATATCTGGACCTTGCCAGAGAACTGAAAAAGTTATGGAACATGAAAGTGAAAGTGATACCAATTGTGGTTGGTGCACTTGGAACAGTCCCTAAAGGATTGGAAAAGGGTTTGGAAAGTTTGGATATCAAAGGAAGGATTGAAACCATTCAGAACACTGCACTGCTGCAATTTGCCAGAATACTCAGAAGAGTCCTGGAGACCTGAGGAGACTTGCTGTCACTCAGACTCCCGTGAAAAACCATCAGCTAATGCTGATGTGAAAACTCAATAATAATAATAATAATAATAATAATAATAATAATAATAATAATTTAAATTAGATCTTGACCAAGCGAATGTAGCAAACTAGCACCACAGGAATACAAAGTTAAGCACGACTGCGTTGGGAAGGTGATCCACTAGGAATTATGCAAAAAAATCAATTACTACAGCTTTTTCAATTCTCTGGCAAGGTCCAGGTATTTATCCATCTTTTCATTTTCCTTCAGGTTCACCCCTGTGATCTGCTGGAACCGCAAAGTCCATCAGTTGACACGTTCTCTTTGTTAATCAACACTATCACTCGAATAATAATAATAATAATAATAATAATAATAATAATAATAATAATAAACTACATCAAAGCGAAAATTGATAAGACCCAACAAAATAGTAAATGTTGACTTTGCGGGAATAGAGATGAGACTGTTAACCATATACTCTGCGAATGTAGCAAACTAGCACAACGAGAGTACAAAACTAGACACGACTGGGTTGGGAAGGTGATCCACTGGGAATTATGCAAAAAATTAAATTTTGACCACACAACAAAATGGTATATGCATAAACCAGAATCTCTTCTCGAGAACAAAACGCATAACATTCTCTGGGACTTTGAAATAAAAACGGATCGCCTTATCCCAGCAAGAAGACCAGACCTAGTGTTGATAAACAAAAAAGAAAGAACTTGTCAACTGGTGGATTTTACAGTGCCAGCAGATCACAGGGTGAAGCTAAAGGAAAAGGAAAAATGGACAAATATCTGGACCTTGCCAGAGAACTGAAAAAGTTATGGAACATAAAATAAACTTTCTACGGGCTAGATTGATAGGCAGATATACATAATTATATATATCTCTCTCTATCAATCTATTCATATATATATATAAGTAAAGTAAGTAAAGTCGTCGGGGTGGCCTAAAGTCGGTATCAGCCTATCAGCGAGGGAGTCTATCCCCTTTTCCCGGTATCGAACTATGAACCTCGTGGTTTATTATTATTATTATTTATATTTTTTGCTTGAAGGCAGTTACAATGCGTATATCGTATAAAATTCGATAATTATAGAAAATAATCATGACAAGCGAACTCGACAAATATCGGTTCCCGGTTTCGATTTCTGTTGGAGGGAATTCGTAAGTATACATCGCTGATGAGACTAAATAAAGTTGAAACAGCTGTACAATGTTCTACGTAGGGCGCGATATTTGCCGAGTTCGCTTGTCATTATCATTTTCTATAATTATCGAATTGTATCCGATATATGCATTGTAATTGCCTTCAAGAAAAAAATATAAATAATAATATACTTTACTCAACAATGCTTCTAAAGCAAATTATAAAATCTAATTTTCTTTAAGCCGGAGCATAGGCCTAATTTGTGATCTTCTCAACGTCCACTCTACTTAGTATAGTAGTAGTAGTAGTAGTAGTGACGTATTTATCCTTGACAAGCTAATTTCGCATGCATCGTGTGCTGCGTATCGGTGGCCCAGCGGTAGAGTCTCTGATTCTGCGTACTGAGTTTCGATTTCTGTCGGAGGGAAATCGTAAGTATACATCGCTGATGAGAATTGATAAAGTTGAAACAGCTGTATGATGTTCTACGTAGGGCGCGATATTTGCCGAGTTTGCTTGTCATTATTATTTTCTATAATTATCGAATTTTATACGATACACGCATTGTAACTGCCTTCAAGCAAAAATATAATTAATAATATGCTTTACTCAACAATGCTTCCAAAGCAAATTATCAAATCTCATTATATATATATATATATATATATATATATATATATATATATATATAGATACATGCATACATAGATACCCCAGAGAATTGGTTGTTAATCTATTTGTATGAGTAGAGAGAGAGAGAGAGAGAGAAGAGAGAGAAGAGAGAGAGAGAGAGAGAAGAGAGAAACAGACAGACAGACAGAGAGAAAGAGACGAGACAGAGAGAAAGGAAGAGAGAGGAAGGGGAGCAATAGGACAGAGACAGATAGATGAAAGCGTCGAGAGAGACGAGTAGAGCATATTCTCTCNCTAACATCACAAACTTCGCATAGTGGATTAATTGGTATTTTTTAAACGTTGGAGAAAAATCAAATCTACCTAATTTGAGACAGTGACAGAAAAAATCGAGGGGAAAAACTTTAAGGTTAAAACAAAGTTAGATTGAAAGAGAGAGTATTAAGTCTAGTGTTGAAGTCTACGTGGAAAAATAAAATAATATTATTAATTAAATTATTAATAATTCATAACAAAGCCACAGGTGGGAACAAATCGAAATTAAGAGGGACATGAAATATGGATTAATTAGGGTCAGGTGGTAGATGTCACAAGACGAAATCATGTTGAAATGTCTAACATTTAAAAACTACTTCACTTCTTTATTTAGAATTTTGCAAGGAACATAATTTTCTTCAATGCATAGTCTGCAGTGTATATATATATTACCAACCCCTCCGCACGAGCAGGATTGAACAACAAGGTCAATTTATTTAAGCGTGTTCCAACAGCGTTTGAATCAGAGTTTCCTTCCAACCGGTCTAACCAAGTTTTTAAGAGCCCGGTTCTGCCTCTGTATTACCATGCTGGTGAGGGAGAATTGATTTCATACCTTTCCCAAGGGTATTAAGCGCCTAAGTGAAAATTGCAGTCTACCGCGTCCAGGATCTGAATCGGGGTGACTTAACATTACACCACGCGGCTCCGCTTCTGCAGTTATATATGCCACTTCTAATATGCTTGGGCTTTTTTTTCTTTCACAATCTTCTCTATTTATTATAGGGGTTTATGCCGAAATAGCAAAAATTTGATCTAGTACCAATCATTGGATCCCTCCCTGTTTTTCAACTTACAATGTTTTATGGCTCTACATGACAAACATTCCGACCAAAGGTACAATATCTATGACCAAATATATTTGTCAGAATTTTCATCTTCTGTTCATTGTTGAAGAGGATTAAACCCTTGCACAGGAGTGGTATAATTGCTAGAGGACGTCACATTGAACAGGAGTCTTGACAGGTTTTAGATCAATACACAATTTTCCGTGTACAGAATTCTTTTTAAAAGATAAATATGTGTACCTAGTTTTTATACATGGAAATATAAATCGATTTTCTGAACAGGTTGATTACATTTATTTATATACAGGGCTATGTAAAGTAACTCCTATCTTCTTATAATTTATTTCTGGATCATTATATTTTACAAAAATTAATATCGGAACAACACACATAACACTGGAGTATGTAAGAATTCTAGATGCTGACCTAGGTCTCTTTTATAGTTAAACGTCCACGACATCTTTAGCAGGGCTTGAATTTGAACAAATAATCCATCTGAACAGAAAATAACAACCACAAACTTAATTTCACCATATTAACGAACAATAACCATTTCAGATTGAGAAAAATGTAACTGCATATAAAACAAATTTATAATAGTTGTAAAGATACGGATTGGAGTTTCATTTTATCACCCATCTCTCTCCCGTCGATCGACGTATGTGGTGTTCATACAATTAACATCCACACAGTGATTTGTTTATAGTGGTGAAGGCTTGTGTTGGACCATTCCACACTTTTTGTCACAGTCGATAGGAAAGAGATTGGTGCATCAAGGGTTGCCGTTGCACAAACCCAATTAACGACACCTCAGAATTTTGAGTTTATTAATATCTCTCCTAGACTGGTTACCTACCCAAGGCTGAAGGCTAGTCTGCCCTATTATTTAACTCCTAGCTAGAGGAGAATATATAGATTCATACCTTTCCCAAGGGTATTAGCGCTATGTGAAATGCCAACAGCTTTGTCTAGGAATTTAACTCGAATCGACGAGTCCATTTTCCACGACTCTAACCACTAGACCACGCGCCTTCTGCGACGGTCACACAGAAAAGACGCAACTCCGAGTAAAGCCACATCTCCGATCTCTCCATAGCTGAATTTTTTTTTACCTCTCCATTTATGTACGTTCTGTTAAGAAATTTGAACTTTTTCCTTTGTGTTATTTTGTAAACTTGTTCGTTTGTGTTCGTCAATAGATATATTTATCGTTCTAATTCATTCCATCGTCTTCAGCTTTTTCCTTTATCGTTTAGTGTATTCGTAGATTGTTTTGGTTAAACTATCTATCAAGCTACCCAGTCTAACAGCTCAGAATACAAGTATTTCTTATTAATGCGTTATGAACTGACATCCTTAATTGTTGTATTGTCCTCGGCCTGAAAACGAAGCTTCCGGCAAAAAGACAAAGAAAAATATAAAAATACATATTTTAAAAAAAGGAGAAAACGAAAGCGAGGCTTTCCGTTATCAGATCAAAAGATAAAGATTCGTAGGCGTGTCGTCGATACAAAAGCCAGAGGGTCGAGCCGACAGCAGTCATAAGACAGAGACGTCTCCCGTCAGAAAACACCCCTCTGGCACTCAGCGTAAGTTCTGCGCCTTCACCACCCACACATCAAAGAAAATAAAGAAGGGTCCTCTCTTTGTACATACGCACCTGTTGTTTATTGAAGTCCAGTAGTCGATAGTAGCTGACTACTAACATACATCGCTTTGGATACAATGAAAACCCCAGTACTAACATACACGATTTAGAGTAGCGAAGAAGGCCGCTACGTAACACTTAATGTCTGCACATTCCGTAATGTGTTAACCACCCTGTCGGCTGGGTTAGAATACACCAACTGCCCCTCTGCAGAGGGGTAAGACTCCCACAATAGGACCAGCGTGGGTGACGACCCGTGATGCTAAGGACGGAACCCAGGTGGCTGAACAATCCATGACATGCAGCACTCCACTTTAGTCTTTACTTTAGCTCCCCTCCGATCAAAGGCTGGTCGTGTAAAGTCCTAGCAACTATATGATTACCCCAACCCTTTTGCCCTTAGTTGATCACATTCTTCGATGTGAGGGGCATAGTGCTCTGCGAGTTGTAGCCACAGTGACAGACGATGAACCACCATGTCTACAAAGAGATGCTGCAGCGTTTGCTTCGTTCAGTGCGTGAGAAGAGGCGAGAGATGTGGGAGGACAACTCGAGGGTGCTTCACTATTACAACTCACCTGCCTACCCCGCCCTGGGTATCTAAGAGTTCCTGGCCCAGAAGAACATCACTGTGCTGGAGCAACATCCCTACTCGCCGGACCTGGACCCATGTGATTTTCTTCTTCTTCACCAAGCTTAATGGGGGGGGGATCATCGCGGGAACCCGTTTTAAGGATATGCAAGATATCAACGTGCCGTGACGACAGACCTACGGAGAATCCCGGAAGAATCATTCCAGGCGTGCATGCAAGCGTGACAGAGAAAGATGGGAAAGTACATTAGACACCAGGGGGAATATTTTGAAGGATAACTTGTAGTTTGTAGTTTGGATATGAAATAAAGTTTTTGTGACCCCAGTCCTGGAACTTTTCTGTCATACCTAGTATTTAATGCCGAATCAAGTTATTTTGTTTGCAGTACCTCCTTTTTGCTTAAATTGTCACCCAGCTGGATATTGAACAGGTCATAGCTACTTAACTTTGGTGGTCTAGCGGGAACCGGTGTTTTCAACGTGACTTGAACGTAAGCCCGTCTTATGGTCAACTACACGTAACCATAGACCTTTCGGTAGTCACACCGTTGTTCTATCCAGTAAACACTTCACTTCTTTCTGATGTCAGCGGATAGTCCGCGAGCACTTATTGTTGCGCAAAATACTTTTACCTTTTGCCAAAAATATTTCCTCAGAGCGGAAAAGTGGGCAAGCAATGGCGTAACGTTTCCCGGGCCGCCCTTAAATCAGGCAAAAGTCCGGAAATTCCAGGTCTTGTCTTGATAATACAATAAGATGTGCTTCACTGATTCTGCACATGAACGTATTCTCGTTGGAAACGTGAAGAGCACTTGGAAGCTGGAACGGAGGCGGCAGGTTGGCCCACTCTTATACATCTCGATTCTTTCCACCCACAATAAATATTCGCGCCCACATTAAATTCACCATAATTTCTCCATCGAAAAAGAAAAATAATGTGGAAAATCTAATATTTCTTAAAGCGAAATTTGGCATGATGTTCTTCTTATTGTTATTCAACAAGTAAATAATAAGTAAATAACTAAATAAACACAACAACAACAACAACAATAATAATAATAATAATATAATATAATAATATGATATTGACTGCTGTTATAAAAGAACAAATATACTTTTCACTCAATTGGCGAAACCTTTTCCCAGAAGAACAAAAAGGATGCCACAAGGGAAAAAGAGGAACACACGATTTTCTGTATATAGACCAATACATTCTTAAAGAAGTAAAAAATAGACGGAAAAATATTGCAATGGCGTGGATCGATTACTGAAAAGCCTATGACATGGTCCCACATACTTGGATTTTAAAATGTTTAAAAATGTACAAAATTTCCAACAACATCATAAACTTCATTAAAAAAGCCATGGAAAACTGGCGAGTTCAATTAAAAGCTGGAAAGCAATCCCTGGCAGACATAAAAATCCAAAGAGGTATCTTCCAAGGAGACTCATTATCACCACTACTCTTTATTATAGCAATGATGCCTCTCAATCATATACTTAAAAAATGTACAGGGGGATACAAATTCACTAACGCACAAGAAAAGATAAACCACATTATGTACATTGATGACATAAAAAAACCCTGGTACAAACTATTAGAATATATAGCCAAGATATAGGAATGGAATTTGGAATTGAAAAATGTGCTATGATAGTAATGAAACAGGATGAAAGAAAATTAATGAATGGAATACAACTACCAAATCAGAACACTATAAAATCACTTGATGAAAATGAAAGTTACAAATACTTAGGAATTTTTAAAGCGGACAATATCAGGCAAGCAGAAATGAAAGGAAAAGTTAAAAAAGAATATCTCAGGAGAACTAGAAAACTTATAGAAACTAAACTTAAGAGCAGAAATCTAATCAAAGGAATCAATACCTGGGCTGTCCCCATTATAAGATACTCAGGACCATTCTTAAAATGGACGAAAGAAGAACTCAGACAGATTGACCAAAGAACGAGAAAGTTAATGACCATGCAAAAGGCTCTCCACCCTAGAGACAATAGAGATAGATTATATGTGTCAAGAAAGGAAGAGGGAATAGGTCTTGCCAATATAGAGGACTGCGTAGAAAACACAATCCAACAATTCGAAGATTACACAAGAAAGAGCAAAGACAAATTACTTATGGCGGCCAACAATAGTAGAAGTGACAGATGGACAAACAGAAAAAGAACAAAGATTAGAAAACAAAAATGGGAAGAAAAACAGTTATATGGACACTTCAATCGACAAATCGAAGAGGTTGCACATAAAAAGACTTGGACATGGTTAAGAAAAGGAACCTCAAAAGAGAAACTGAATCTCTAATAATTGCTGCACAAAATAATGCCATAAGACAAACTATATCAAAGCGAAAATTGATAAGACCCAACAAAATAGTAAATGTAAACTATGCGGTAATAGAGATGAGACTGTAAACCATGTACTCTGCGAATGTAGCAAACTAGCACCACGGAAGTACAAAACTAGACACGACTGGGTTAGGAAGATGATCCACTGGGAATGATGCAAAAATCAAATGTTGACCATGCAACAAAATGGTATATGCATAAACCAGAATCTGTTCTTGAGAACAAAACGCATAAAATTATCTGGGACTTTGTGATAAAAATGGATCACCTTATCCCAACAAGAAGACCAGACCTACTGTCAAGGTGAAGCTGAAGGAAAATGAAAAATGGACAAATACCTGGACCTTGCCAGAGAACTGAAAATGTTATGGAATATTAAAGTCAAAGTGATACCAATTGTATTTGGTTCACTTGGAACGGTCCCAAAGGGATTGGAAAATCACGACATCAGAGGAAAAATTGAGACCATACAGAACACTGCACTGCTGCAACCTGCTAGAATACTTAGAAGAGTCCTGGAGACCTGAGGAGACTTGCTGTCACTCAGACTCCAGTGAAAGACCATCAGCTAACGCTTATGTAAAATCTCAAAAGGAGTGTATAATAATAATAATAATAATAATAATAATAATAATAATAATAATAATAATAATAATAATTGCCCACGAAACAAACCTGGACATGTTTAAGAAGAGGAAACCTCAAGAGAGAACCTGAATCACTTATAATTGCTGCACAAAATGATGCCTTAAGAACAAATTATATCAAAACAAAAAATGATCAGACTGTAAACCATGTATTAAGTAAATGTAGCAAACTAGCACAACGGGGATACAAAGCTAGGCACAACTGTGTTGGGTAGGTGATCCACTGGGAATTAGGCAAAAAATCTGTTCCAATCGAAGATAATGAAAAGATGAAAAGAAATAAATAAAAAAAAGAATGAGAGTGATTATACTTTTTACATATTGAACTATTTATCAATAGCTCCTTAGTAAACATATAAGACGTTGTATCGTGGGACATGGAAAGGGCGAACGTAGTCGACGAGCTGGTCATGAGCAACTGTCGTCCGTTTTTTATCTTTCTTTCTTTCTTTCTGTCTTGACTATTTGCGTAAACAACAGTTCCTCCCCTTTTTACCCCCTCTCTGTCTCTTTCCTTCTTTCTTTCTCTCGCTCTCTCACCTTTGGCAACTTCTACTATAGTAGTCATAGATTCACAGGTGAAAATAAAGTTGGATACTGACAGCTGATTAAAGCGATTTGCGTTCGATTCTTTTTAACGTGGGTTACCACGCTCAAAAAGAAAAGACATTCTAAGGGGTACTTTACATCCCCCTATGTGTGTATTTTAAATCAACTCAAAATAGGAGCTTAAAGAGTTTCGAAAACAGAAAACATTTTCAAATCAAAAACAGGGCACGGTTTTAATAAAATATTATTGCATTATTTGTCTTTCAAACTGATAGATGAGTAAACCGATTTGCGTTCGATTCTTTTTAACACGGGTTACTACAGAAACAAGAAAGTACATCCTAAGGAGTAACGCTACAACCCCTAAACGTGTATTTTAAATCAATTCGAAATATGCGCTAAAGGATTTCGAAAATAGAAAATATTTTCAAATCAAAAATCGGTCTTTCTGTTCTTGATTTGTATGAACTTGTAATAAAATGTTAAAGCATTATTTGTCTTTCAATGCTGATCTTAAATTTAGTCAAAATAAAAATTGAAAAATAAAGAAAAAAAAAGAAAAGAAATTTCGACTGAATTTATACGTGTCTTTCGCTTTTGGTTCTCCATTCTTTCAAATATTCGGCTTTTGTTTAGCTGACTCGTTGTAACACCGTTAAACGGCTTTTGTTGTCCATTGTTAGAGGTCGGCCATTTTTGCGTGAAGGAAATGAGGTAGGGTGCACTTTGTATGGAAGCGTGACTACGCTTAAATGCAGCTACGTTGCAACGCTGCGTGTAGACAGTTCATCGCATTTATTGTGTTCAGTGGGGCGACCGTAACATTTTTTTTTCAGAGCCGATTTCAATTCTCCATTGTTTTGTTTCATGATTAACAAACCCTTATTTTTTAAAATACAACCCCTACATCCATCTGATTTCTTTTCTAACCTCTCTTTGTAAAAATAAAAAAACAAAAAAAACAAACAAAAAAAACAAACAAAAAAAAACAGTAATAAAACATTACATTTTAGCTGTGACTTTTTTTTTAGTTGTGACTTTTATTTCAATGAGTTCACAAAAAAAAACTTACAGAACAAATCAAATATCCTGCATTGATTTTACAAGATTTTAGTTGAAGCCATTGTACTGCTACAAATGTGTAGACCTGAATATCAATTACGTGAAACTTAGAGTCGGGAATTGTCTTGTTTTACATATTGAAATCACGGTAATTTTCAATTATCGGAATACTATGTTATATATACTAGCAAATATATGCACCCTCTGGGTGCAAGTATTTAAGTTTTAAGTAATAAAATATCGTATTAAATTAGAAAGGCTAATGAAACTAAATAAAATGCATAGAAAAATGCATATAACAGTTGGAACTTACTCTTCCATCACTCTCGCCTTTCATTTTTATTTTTTCTAATTTAAGTATTTAGTTAAAAGAGGAAGTAAGAATAAAATGACAGCTATTTTTTCTTGTTAATGGATTTCATTTAAGATTCATTGAAGAGATTTTGCTTATATTGATTAAAATAAAACCAAACAGTTAGAAATCAATAATACTAAGCACATATTTATTAAATCACATTTTAATATTAATATGCAAATTAGCCTTCCCGTTCACACTGTAAACCGCTATTTTGTTGTATATATAAATATAATTGCATGTTATTAGTATGTAGATATGCTTAACAGTATTAATAATGTAAAACAATTTTATTGATAATTGAGGTTTGAATAAAAAATAAAATCATTGAGAATGTGATGTCAATAACTAAGGGAATTGTGACTTGAGTAGTAATATAGTTTCGGTTACAGACAGACAAACACACAATCTCCATTATATATATATATATATATATATATATATATATATATAAACATAACTGTATTATTTCCTGAGCTTAGCTTAGATGTGGCACAAGGCCAGGATTATAGGGCACCCAATAAGAATCGAACTCATTAACAATGACCTGCGAATCTAATTTGCTAGATATTACACCACATGAGGTGCCCATATATATATATATATATATATATATATATATATATAACGTCTAAACTCTACCGATGACGTAAAGACCCTGGTAATTCAGTCGGATTTCATTTTTTTCTTCTCATAAATATATGTATATATCGCGAAAAAACACACACGTGAAATCGACTGCAATTATTCAATATCTTGATTAATCCAGTGGATTTAACCCTGAAGATTCTTATGGTGAAACTCGAGTAGGTTATTACCGTGTACCTCTATATTAATAAATTCGCTCTACTAACCTATTGAGCACTTTATATTTGTTATATATTATCATTGTGAAACTTGAATCAACTAACCACTGTGACAGGTTTTACCGGTAAGTCACTTTTTCCACAAATACCATATATATATATATATATATATATATATATATATATATATTTCTGTTCATAATTATTCATCATCATAATGTAGCATAATCAGCACAGATATCCCTGACAATCTCTCGCCAACCTTATCTATCATTCATTGTCCCAAGGGGTCGTCCGTGCAGCATCCAGCATCCTCGCAGAGTTGGTCAATGTAGGTCCTTGGTGGGCGGCCACATTCACATGTCCATGTGTTGGCTTCCACAGTAGAACGTCGCTTATGTTCGTTCTTGCTCTCCAGCAGTGACCAGCATGCCTAGTCCGTTTCACTCGGATGGTTTGTGAGATAGGGGCAGGTGACCTTACAGCTGTTCCTTGTGAGGTGTTGTTTCCACGACTATGTTTATATTTTTTATCGGCTGTAGGCGCCGTTGACTCAGGTAGTTGTTTTATCGTTTTTAGAGTTAAAAAAGTAAAGTCGTCGGGGCGGCCTAAAGTCGGTATCAGCCAGTCGACGAGGGAAGTCTATCCCCTTTTCACTAGCGCTAGACCAAGGAGATTGTTTTTAACATCTGAGGTGGAGCACCTCACCTACCCTCAGCTCCTTACTTTACCGCACAGATCCCTGTGCTACTCATAACGCTGAGTTGGCGAGGGCCGGTATCGAACTAGGAACCATGTGGTTTCTAGTCGCACGCTCTACCGACTGAGCTAAAGAGTACTGACCTAAAATGTTGCTAAGATTAAGGTTTGTTTATGTCACATCTTTATGGGCCATCCTTGAGGCTTTAAGCAACAGCGCTTGTCCAGCGCAAAGCCTTGATAAAGTATCCTTTGCTTCTACTTAGTATCGTAAGTTCCTCCTGGCTAAAGAATCCTAAATGGTTGGAAATGAACTATGGCCAGTATCAGTGTTTAAGTAGTGAATAAGCCAGGCATTATGGCTGTTGATTGGCACAGTAATAAACCACCTGACCTCGGCTAGTATATAGATTAAGGTTGTGTACTGCAGGACAACTTATATTACAAAATATTATTGATATTAGGAAGCGCTTGTGTAATGGTTAAAGTCATGGGAATTCGGACTCGTCGCCCCGAGTTTAAAATCCTGGGTATGGTAATTGCATTTCACTTAGCGCTAATACCCTTGGGAAGGTATGAATTCTACTCGCCCTCCTGCTATGGATAATAGTAGGACAGCCTGGGCTCTTTAACCTTGGTTAGGTAACCGATCTAGGAGAAGGGAAACTCTGAATTCAAACCTGTTGAACTCCGCTAAATAAATTGACCTTGAGTCACATCCTGCTCGTGCGGAGGGGTTGGTAAATGCATATATTACAAAATATTCCAACAGTTTACACATTAGTAGGTATGTTTTATGTCTAGCTTCTGTGGTTGTCTTTTTAGATAGTATGTTCAGAGTTATGACGTTGGTAGTGGGCGTGTCTTGTTTTTTCTGCTGTGCGTGTGATGCGGTGTGTGTGTAATGTTGTTGGGCACAATTATATATATATATATATATATATATATATTATATATATATATATATATATTATATTATATATATTATATTATGTTGTATTTTAGGAGGTCTCCGTATGCTTCTCTCGGTATATATTTTTCATTTTTTTTTTAAAGTTGGCCGTTATTACAAACTCACGTGAGGGACTGAACACTGACATCGGAATACTCCGTTATTATAAATATTTTACAGACGCTGCTGTCAATAACAACAAAGACAAAAGATCCGTTGAACAAGCATCATTCATTTGATGAAGGGTATCTACCGAACCCGAAAATTTATGATAAAAATAATTAAAAAAATAAGTGAATCCAATACTCCATAACATCGAGTTCATTCATTTATTTTTAGATGCTTCGTAATAACCCTAACATAATATAATATATATATATATATATATATATATATATCATCAGAAGTGTGTTTCGACTTATCAAGTCTCTTTAGTGTGGCTTGACATTTGTAAGCTACCTACAGCCGGGTTAGAAATTTAATCGATTCAGCATCAGTCGGACAGCTTAACCGTTCGTCTATCGTCACCTACAGAATGCGAAGGTGATTTTAACTGATTTGATACACACATTTATATGTATGTAAAGGCCGCCATATAGTGCTCCACCCCTTTCATAGGGGAGCGTTTGCTTACGCTTTAGTTGGCGGTCGTCAGCGAAATGCCCTCCAAAGTGCTCAACCCCAGGCGAATGGGGAGCATATATAGTCATCCACAGACATATAATATATATATATATATATATATATTTGGGAGAATATGTGCTTAATTGAAGTCATATCTAATTTTAAAAATTAATTAATTGATAATTAGTGAATTAGTCGGCGTATCTGTTCAAATGTAAGGCTAAACAGATCGAAAAAAGCCTTACATTTGAACAGATACGCCCGCCTAATTCACTAATTATCAATTAATTAATTTTCAAAATTAGGTATGACTTCAATTAAGCACATATTCTCCCAAAAATTGTCGGCTAAGGCCATATCAAACACATTGTTTGTTTGTTTACTTCTCATATATATATATATATATATATATATATTAAATTTTTAACTTGAAGGCACTTACAACGTAGAGGCGTGTAGTATCATTTGACAAGCTTAATTTCGCTGGGATTGTTAGCTGTGTACTGTGGTCGAGGCGATAGAGTGTTTCACTATGCTTGCTGAGGTCCCGGTTTTGATTTCTGTCGGAGGGAAATCGTTAGTATATATCGCTGATGAGACTTAATAAAGTCGAAACAGTCTGTACGATATTCTACACACCGAGCGATCCTTTGCCGGGATTACACTTGTCAAGTTCATTTTCTATAAGAAAACGTATCGAATTTTATGCGATACATGCGTTGTAAGTGCCTTCAAGTTAAAAATTTAATATATACTTTATTCAGTAACGCTTCTAAAAAATAAACAAACATCCAAAAATCTTATATATATATATATATATATCGCTGAAGAGACTTAATAAAGTCGAAACAGTCTGTACGGTGTTCTACATAGCGAGCCATCCTTTGCGGGATTTACTTGTCAAGATTATTTTCTATAATTATCGAATCTTATTCGATACATGCATTTATAATTGCCTTCAAGCAGAAATATAAATAATAATTTATTCAACTTGCTTCTATAAAAAAACAAACATCCAAAAATCTTATATATATATATATATATATATATATATATATATATAATATATATATATATTATTAGCACGCATGATAAGTTAGTATATAATGTAGAAATGAGTCATAAAAAGCGAATCAAGTGAAACAGATGGTTTATAAAAAACGGCAAATAAAGAAACATATAGTTGATATAAATTTAATTATATTTTCGTTTATGTCTGATTGTATAGCAAACAATGAAACGAGTGAATTATTACAATATATGTCTTCTGTTTTTCACGATACAAAAAATCATAATAGCCAGAAACTGTTTTTTCCCTTATAATGCACACATTCAATCAGAGAGAAATAAATAAATAAGAAAAACATATTTTATTGTCAATATCCATATCTATGATGTGACCTAGTTACTTCATATCCTAGGTTCTCCATGGCCTCTCTTTTTGCGTTAAAATATCGGCAAGTATCTATCTCTATTAATAATGGAGATTCGCTTCCGGTTTTTGTCTGTAACAAAAATTACGTCACTGCTACGTCACATTACCCAAAATCATCATAACATAGAGTAAATACACTCAAAATTTGAACATGCAACATTAGACAGTCCTCATTGTTTTTTTTTAAAAAACAAGTTTTAATAAATACATGACTGGTATTATATATCTATATATAGTTTGTTTTATTTTAATACATATTTAAAGTTTACATTTCAATTGTTTTATTTGCTGATTAAGATCTATTGAAACAAATCGAAACACTGCAGCAGCGTAGGCGAAATAAACATTACTCGTTTATGAACTTGTGTCTTTTCAATTTTTCATAATACTGTCGGATTCACTTCCACTTTTTATTCACACACACACACACACACACACACACACACATATATATATATATTATATATATATATATATATATATATATATATATATATATATATATATATATATATATATATATATATATATATATATATATACAGGGACTATTCTAAAATTGAAAGTTATTGAAAGTTATAGAATTTTGGAAATGTTCATGGACGTTTTATGTAAAGCTGATATATATATATATATATATATATATATATATATATATATATATATATATATATAAAAGTAATTGGTAATTTGCTTGAAGCATTGTTAAGTATGTTATATAAATAATAAAATTCGAAGGCAATACAATGCGTAAAAAATAAAGACAAAAAGATGTTTTATATGTCTAATCAGAGTTTTTTTCAGAAACAATGTTTCTGAAAAAAACTCTGATGATAAAGCTTTGCTTTGAAATCGATTAGACATATAAAACATCTTTTTGTCTTTATTTTTTACGCATTGTATTGCCTTCGAATTTTATTATTTTATATATATATATATATATATATATATATATATATATATATATATATATATTGATGTATATGTTCCAGTGTTGGTTATTATACCTGTCCTAAACAAAATGTTATAACTTTTTGCCTCACACACACACACACACATATATATATATATATATATATATATATATATATATATATATATATATATATATATATATATATATATATATATATATATTAAGTGACTGGTACGTTAGAGATGATTCTGTTTGGGATCATCAAAATCTCACTGTATAACCATACTGTATGCTCCTGTAGGTTCAAACATATATAATCATACGAGGATTTCTTAATAAATCCCTTAAAAGAGTTCAATAAATCAAAATTAACTTTCAAAGAAAAAAAACTTTATAAGCCGTCATCCCGTTAAATTTTATTTCAAGCAGAAACTAAAAAATGTGTTCTAGCCTCATCAGACGGGTGTTTCTTTGAAAGTTATATATATATATATATATATATATATATATATATATATATATATATATATATATATATATATATATGTATATGTGTGTGTGTGTGTGTGTGTGTGTGTGTATGTATGTAACATGCAATACGAGAGTACAGTTATAAAAAAAATACTATCTCTAACATTTTTTTTTTAAAAGTTCATTTAACTAGAAATGCCATAACAAGTCGACAAAGACTTCAGTTCCAATGATCTTCTGAAAAAGAGATATTATCTCGAAATATCAATACTAAATTACAGGTTAACACACAACACAATGTTACCTTATTATTTCTCTTTACACCTTCGTTGTGATAACCTTCAAAATCAACCTCCAAACCAATATATATATATATATATATATATATATATATATATATATATATATATATATATATATATATATATGAGTATATATAAAAGGATATGAAAACACCACAAAAAGCTGTTAAAGTGAAAACATTTTATAACTTAGCTGATATTGAACAATGTTTCAATTTCATGAAAATCGTCATCAGAGCTTGTTTATAATCCGTGTTGTTAAGAGCGGAACAACACGGAGAATAAACAAGCTCTGATGACGATTTTCATAAAATCGAAATATTGTTCAATATCAGCGAAGTTATAAAATGTTTTCACTTTAACAGCTTTTTGTGGTGTTTTCATATATTTTATATATCCTCATACCGTCGGATTCATTTCCTTTCTTTTAACTTTTATATATATATATATATATATATATATATATATATATATATATATAAATATAATGGGGATTGTGGGTTTGTAGGTTTGTATGTCTGTAACCGAAACTATGTTATTACTATACAAGTCACAATTCCCTTTGTTATTTACATCACATTCTCCATGATTTTATTTTAATTTTAACCTCAATTATTAATAAAATTGTTTTACATCATTAAGACTGTTAACCATATCTACATACTAATAACATGCAATTTTATTTATATATACAACAAAATAGCGGTTTACAGTGTGAATGGGAAGGCTAATTTGCATATTGATCTTAAACAATTGATTTTAATAAATGTCTGCTTAGTATTATTGATTTCTAATTGTTTGGTTTTATATTAATGAATATGAGCAAAAATCTCGGGGATAAATCTTAAACGAAATCCATTAACAAGAAGAAATAACTGTAATATTCTTTACTTCCTATTTTAACTAAATAGTTTAGTTAAATTAGGAAAATTTACCAATGAAAGACGGGAGTAATGAAAATGATGGAAGAGTTAGAGTCAAAGTTGTTCCATTTTTCAATCATACCCCCTCTGTTCCAAATCTTCTAATCTGCATTCTTATTCAGTTTCATTAGCCTTTCTAATTTAACATGATATTTTATTATATTAAAACTTAAATAGTTGCCCCCGGAGGGTATATATATTTGCTAGTCTTATTATAATGGAGATTGTGTGTTTTTCTGTCTGTAACCGAAACTATATTCCTACTCAAGTCACAATTCTCTTAGTTATTGACATCATATTCTCCATGATTTTATTTTTATCTAAACCCCACTTATTAATAAAATTGTCTTACATTATTAATACTGTTAACTATGTCTACATACTGACAACATGCAATTATATTTATATATATAACAAAATAGCGCTTTACAATGTGAACGGGAAGGCTAATTTGCATATTAATATTAAAAAATCGAATTTGATAAATATGTGCTTAGTATTATTGATTTCTAACTGTTTGGTTTTATTTTAATGAATATAAGCAAACATGTCTTCATTGAATCTTAAATGAAATCCATTAACAAGAAAAAATAACTCATTTAATTATTTACTTCCTCTTTTAACTAAATACTTAAATTAGAAAAAATAACAATGAAAGACGAGAGTGATGGAAGAGTAAGTTTCAGTTGTTCCATTTTTCATTATACTCCCTCTGTTTTAAATATTTTATTATACTCCCTCTGTTTCAAATCTTTTTATCTGTATTCTTATTTAGTTTCATTAGCCTTTCTAATTTAATACAATATTTTATTACATTAAAACTTAAATACTTGCACCCGGAGGGTGCATATATTTGCTAGTATATATAAATTAGGGTAGGGAATGATACAGAGTTTATTCTAATAAACATGAATGCGTAGATAAGTTTATGTAGATATGTAAACACTTTTGTATTGAAAGATCACCTATTATTTGCTTGGTCCCCTTCTTCTTTACGCAAGTAGAACTTGTTATTGAAAATGAGAATGTCAGACTTCAAATTCATAAACAGGTTGACATTTCAAGATGCAACTTGTCGCTCGGCTCAAAATAAAACCCAACGAAAACGATGAATAATTAGGCAATAATGATGAAGATATTTACTTAAACACGTCGCCATGGTTAGTAAGTGGCACTAGGGTAGGTCGTTTTCGGAACTGTATCATCTCTTAAGTGCCGAAAGTTGCAAATCTATTAATAATGGAGATTCGCTTGCGTTTTTTGTCTGTAACAAAAACTACGTCACTGCTTACTTCACATTACCCAAAATCGTCATAACATAGAAATTTATTTCCAGGTGTTTCGCCCCCCACCCCCACCAAGAAAACCCCATGAATCTCAATATTTTAACATTGCATTTCCTAGAAAAAGTAAAAAATAAATAAGATTGATACTTTCTGTTAATTAACCTCAAAATATCCTAATTCAAAGAGTGTATTAATATGTACGATAAATAAATCTATTAATAATGGGGATTCGCTTCCGGTTTTTCTCTGTAACAAAAATTACGTCACTGCTCACGTCACATCACCCAAAATCGTCATAACAGAATAAATATGCTCAAAATTTGAACATGCAATATTAGACAGTCCTCATTGTTTTTTAAAACAAGTTTTAATAAATACATGACTGGTATTATATATCTATATATAGTTTGTTTTATTTTAATATATTTAAAGTTTACATTTCAAATTGTTTTATTTTTTAATCCTTTAATGAATTTGATGATTTTACTTACTTAGGGTACAAACTCGCTGACATTGAATTTTTAACTCCCACCTCAGACAATATGTTTCAAAAATATATTTTTACATCGCCCGGTGGGGGGGTATTTTGCTAGTTAACATAAAGAATTACCACAAATTTGTTTGCAGAATTTGTAAGTTTATCAAGGTCCAAGCTGGCCAAATGGAAACCTTTATTCTATTCCTCATTGTGTTTAGACTAACTGTAATTTCTTTCCTTTATTTATAATTTTTTATTTTAATTTCATTCTTCTATTCCTTTTTTTTGTTTTTACCCCAAACTGCTCTACCATATTGCCCTTATGGCAAGCCCCAACCCCTTTTTATCATATGGGTGCTAGAAGGCGGTGGCTGCCGGTCTACATGTCCTGGGAATGACGTTAAACTCTATCTGATGGTGAGGTTCCAGTTTTGGAGGTTTGGGGAATGTGGAGCACCCCTTCATCACCATTGCTCCCTGGTCCACTCTGACCCGGAGTCGTAGTACCTGTTAGGGTCTCATCTATTGGTTAAATAGAAAAATGTATTTATAAAAGAATTGTATTATCCATTAAGAATTGATTTATTTCAAAACTTTATCGGCATTAAATGACCCACTGAGGTTGATATGCAGTAAAACAAAACAAAACAAACCAACCAAACTGCTTTTTACACTGACCATGTACTTATCTCCCCCTCCCTCTCCTCTATCATATTATATATCAGAAGTATTTTTGCATGGTCGAAAAAATTTTATTTTGCTCTCATTTCAACTGGCTGGACCAAAAGCTTCGTATGTTATCTCACTTTAATAAGCAAGAAAGAAAGAAAGAAAGAAAGAAAGAAAGAAAAAAAAAAAAGAAAGAAAGAGAGCAAAAGAGGAAGCTAGTTAGAATTAAGAAACGAGGAAAGCAAATTAAAACAGAAAGAAAGACAGAAAGCAAGCAGGAAGGAAAGATAGAAAGACAGAAAGAAAGAAAGAAGGGTAGAATGCAGGATGGAGAAAAGCAAATTATGAATCAAAGTTGGAATGAGAGGAAGAAAGAAAGAAAAGAAAGAAAGAAAGAAAGAAAGAAAGAAAGAAAGAAAGAAAAGACAAAACAAAGAAGGAAAGATGAAAGTAAATTATGAAAAAGAAAAAGTTAGAAAGAAAGAAAGAAAGATGGAGAAGAGGAGAAGAAGCTAGTTAGAATTAAGGAACGAAGAAAGCGAATTAAAGTAAGAAAGAAAACATAAAACAAAGAAGGTTACAATGGAGGAAAGAAGAAAGAGAATTATGAAAACAAAAATTAAAGTTGGAAAGAAAAGAAGAACAACATGAAAAAGAAATGAAGGAAGCTTGTTAAAATTCAGGAACGAGGAAAGTAAATTAAGACAGAAAGAAAGAAAGAAAGAAAGAAAGAAAGAAAGACATCAGAAAGAAAGAAGGACGGAATGAAAGAAAGAGGTTAGAATGCAGAAAAGACAAAAGCAAATTATGAAAAAAGAAAGTCGGAACGAAAGAAAGAAAGAAAATTTCTAAGAAAACTTAATTCAAGCAGTATGGATTTATAAAATGGAAGATATGTCCAGCCAGTAAATTAGTTTGCAGAATTTGTAAGTTTATCAAGGTCCAAGGTGGCCATATGGAAAACTTTATTCTATTCATTGTGTTTAGACTAACTGTAATTTCTTTCCTTTATTTATAATTTTTATTTTAATTTCATTCTTTTATTCCTTTTTTTAACCCCAAACTGCTTTTTACTCTGTCCATGGGCTTATCTCCCCCTCCTTCTCCTCTATCATAGTATACAGGGTGTCCCAGAAGTTACACACCATCCTGGTTTTCAAAAATACACCTTTGTTGATTTCAAATCACTGTTATTAAGAATGATTATAATAAATGCTCAAATTGAGAGATAGAAAATTAATTGTGTCAATTAATATCTCTGAATATGTTTGTGAAATAACCAAAGATGTTGTTTTTCAAAACCTGTATAATACATGACTTCTGGGACACTCTGTATATCAGAAGCCAACTAGTATTACTTCAAGCAACATGGATTTAGAAATAGAAGACATGTCCAGCCAATAAATTTGTTTGCAGAATTTGTAAGTTCTTCAATGGCCAAATGGAAATCTTTATTCTATTCCTCATTGTGTTTTAGACTAACTGTAATTTTTTTCCTTTATTTATAATTTTAATTTTAATTTTAATTTCATATTTCTATTTTTTTAAATTTTACCCAAACTGCTTTGACACTGACCATGAGCTACATCATCTTCCCTCTCACCCCTCCTGTCCAGTCAGTAAATTTGCTTGCAGAATTTGTAAGTTTTTCAAGGGCCAAATGGAAAAATTTATTTTATTCCTCATTGTGTTTTAGCCTAACTGATAGGGCTAAAGCTTTGTATGTAATTTTAATTCCATATTTCCATTTTTTTTAAATTTTACCCAAACTGCTTTGACACTGACCATGTGCTACCTCCTCCTCCTCCATCTCACCTCTCCTCTGACGAATTATATATCAGAAGCTAGGTTTATTTGCCTCATACCCCACTTGTATGGGCTGGGCACAAGGCCTCATTTTAACGTGGGCCCACCCACAAGCCGAAGCTCATGGGTGGGAAAGGACAAAAATTGCGTCGATCCCTTCGGCATTCCCCCTCAAGGGGGCGCCTCAGGCGCAGGGCAATAAACCCAGCCCTGCCCCTTTAAGTCAAGGTATTGCCTGGGGGGATAGCCCCCAGGGATCGACGCTATTATTTAACTCTCAACAAGTCCAGCGGCCGAAGCTCGCTGGACCCCCGGCGTTAACCGGAAAGCAGAGTTTTTTTTATATATATCAGAAGCTAGGTAGTACTTTTACAAGCAAATGGAAAACTTTATTATATTCATCATTGTGAATTATAAACTGTTTATTGGTCCGGCTGTTATAAACACATCAGTCATTAAGTTCATTTGCTCTGTTATGCCTTGGTTAATGTCATATATTGACATCTCTTTCTGTAGATGTGATATTACTACCTAGGTATGGATTACAAACTTGAGAGGTTCCAGTTCTAGAAGTCTGGGGAATGTGTAACACCCTTTCATCACCATCTGTTGTATACCCTTTCTTTACTTACTTCTATTCTTCTTCTGGCGTCTTTGATATCTTCTCTTCTAGCATCTTCTTCTAACGTCTGGACTTCTAGCGTCTTGGTGGTCGGTCGCACTTAACTCATTTCTTCTTCTTCATCAGTCTTGTTACCAAGACATTCACCAACCACAAAACTGTGTTATTTTCTTAAGCTTTTATTTAATTAACTATACATTTCATGTAACTAAATATCTGACTAACATAGCGCGCGTATGCAGTGTGAGTTCTATTTAAGGCAGCACATCTTCTCTGCCCGACATCTAAACTGAAAACTGAGGACCCAACCAGGTCCCACGTGACTTCACGTATTTCGCGGGCTTTCTGTACTATTCCATGGAAAGTCCCGCCCGTGATATGAAAAGGGGCCATCCCTTCAGAAATACAGGGAATTGACAATAATCTTATGGAGCCGCATAGATTATGTAACACATCGCTTCCAGGTCAACTCTGACACGGAGAGGTAGTACCTGTTCGGGTCCGATCTATGGGTTAAATAGAAAAAAAATTGTTAATGAAAATTGTGTTTAAAACAAACTTACTATCAAACTATTGCTTATAATAAACTTGAACTTTATCCTATAAACTTATCCCTGAAAATGATTTCCAATCCACTTAGCAGCAAACAACTGCAAACAACAGTTATGAATAGAAAAAAAAATACGGTGGCTTTTCTATGAGAAAATAAATACCGAAAATCGAAAAAAAATGTAAGAAAATAATAAATAATCAATTTTTTGGAGATTTCTTTTTTAGTAATTTCGATAATTATTTAATTGGCTATTATCTTATAAAAGAAAAAATTATACATTGATATGTTTTCTCATTAAAAAGTGGGGTACATTTTCAATAGAGTGTTTCTTCCAAACGTATACTTTGAATTACTAAAATAGTGTTAGCATTAGATTTTTATTTCTAGAATCTAAAAATATAACATTTTAAACTTAACATCAGGCTTTTCATATTTTAAATGAATTTTATATATTAATTTTTCATAGCAAAAATACTAAATTAAAGTTTTGAAATAAAATAACTGATGCACTAAAAATTCATTAATTGATGAATCAATACTGAAAATTTCATTAAAATCGGATAATTACCTGATTTTTTGGTAAATATTTAGCTATTGCGAATGTTACATTAAAATTGTAAACGAGCGCTTAAAACTCTTGAAAAAGAGACAGAATGGCGGATCGAGTCAAAATTGACCAAAACAAATTATTTTTAAATGTATTAAAAATAAACTGCATATGTAATCATATTTTTCTTTTTTTAATGATGGTCATTATGTTACTACTTATTGATTTAGACAAAAGTTTGACCTTAAATAATAGATTTAATTAATTTTAATTCGTTTTTTGCAACAAGAAACATCCTTGAAAAAAAGACATAACAATAAATTTGAGCATACATCACGACCTACCGCTTGGCATAAAATAACCCTGGGTAGGTTGATAGGTCGTTAAAATCAATAAATGAATAAATAAATAAATCAAATGCTGATTGTGGTTGTTGGGTATTGTGAACAAGTGTAGCGTAATATATATGGTCTACGGAGAATTTGGGGATTTCTAAGAGAAGGAGGAAAAAGAAATAAGAACAAACAAAGGTTAAAATTTGGAAGAGTAAACACTAAGCGGGGTGCCAGTTAGTTGACCGAATAATGACCCCGGAAATAGATTGAAAAATTAAAAACGGAAGGTCCGGGCTTTAACCGGAAACGGGTGTGACGCCGGTACGAGAAACGGAAGAAGAAGAAGAAGAAGAAGAAGAAAGAAGAAGAAAATCGGCCTTTTTTCGGAAGGCGGACTGTGCCTTCCTGGTCTCCCCCCCTATGGGATTCATACAGTAGTAGCAAAAAAGGATTTACGACCGGGTAATTTGACCGTACCCCTCTCTCTCTCTCTCTCTCTCTCTCTCTCTCTCTCTCTCTCTCTCTCTCTCTCTATCTATCTCTCTCTCTCTATCTATCTTTCTTCTCTCTGAAAAAGTATCCACGTGCGTCAAAGAAATAAACATGCTCCTAAGTGCCGAAAGTTGCAAATCTATTAATAATGGAGATTCACTTCGGTTTTGTCTGTAACAAAAACTAAGTCACTTCTTACGTCACATTACAGCCTATGTGTGTTATATCTGAAATAACGATTAGTACTACTACTAACAGCGACTACTACTACTACTACTACTAATACTAATACTACTACAACTTGAGTTTGGCCTATGCGACACATATCATTCTGATACATATATCGTTCTGGAACTATGCTACACAAGAATTATTAAAATTACTGATTATGTTAGTCTTTTCTCTAAGCGATTCTTTTGAGTCGAATACGTGAAGCTGTACATTAGCACTGATATGGCTACAGCTTGGAAGATTATAAACTTTAAAATGTCTAGCAACAGAAAACACCCTCCGGGCGTCGTAAAAGTTAATTTTTGAAAGACATTGCCTGAGAGTGTGGGAGTTAAAAATAAAATATCAGAGGGTTTGTATCATAAGTAAGACAAATCCTCATATTTATTTAAAGGAGCAAAAAAATAAAACAATCTGAAATGAAAACTGAGCCCAGTCCCTCTCAAATAAAATGTTGCGTGCATGTAATAATCAAACAATTATTTTGAATATTTTCCACATCAATTTTCTACAAAATCGTAGGTATTTATTTATTTGTAAACTTTTTAGTTAACTCCGTGTTACTGTAAAAAAAAAAAAAAGGACGAGAGTAAAATACAATTTTTAAAATTGCTGGCGGACCTGAACTTTCGCCCCACCCCCCATCTAAAATTTTTGTTTTTAATTTTTTTCTTCTTTCAATGGATTATTATCCATTGCACACCAATCTATCAGACTGTAGAAAAAAAAAATTTTAAGTTATTTATTTTTCGAGTTTTAGGGGTGCTCAGTACCCCGTATAAGTTTATAGTAAATAGATCCCCTATATCGGAACCGCCAGAACTGAACTTGCGCAAAGGTGTCAAAGTTAGGGTGGCCCAGAAAAAAACAGAACACAAATTATTTATTTATTTTCACATTAAAACTAACCTTACACCCCAACACCAACCCCAAACCCTAACCCTAAACCCCCTTAGTTTAAATTAACAGTTTTATTACAAAATTTGTGGGTTCTTTTTTTTATGTGTCACCTTAATTTTGACACCTTTGTGCAAATTCAGCCCAACTGTTAAGATAGAGCGGTTCCGATATGTGGGTTCGATTTACGATAAACTTATACGAGGAAATGAGCACCCTAGAAAACTCGAAAATTAAATAACTTTTTAGAATTTTTTTTTACAGTCTGATAGATTGGTGTGCAATCGATAATAATCCGTTGAAAGAAGAAAATAAAAAATAAAAACGATAATTTTAGAGGGAGGGGGGTCCGAAAGTTCAGGTCCGACAAATTGCTTACTCAAATTTTGGGTGTATATAGCATAAGCGTATTGTGACGTAACCTGTGACGTGGAGCTATGGCGTGGTTTTTGTTACAGACAGAAATGCAGACAATCTCCATTATTAATAGATGTGTATTGGTATGACTACTATGAACACATCACGCGTGAAGTCAATTTGCTTCGTTATGGCTTGGTTAATAGTCTCCATCAATGGCTATAGCCGAACATTAATATGATAATATTGGCGACAAGCATTTGAGGTCGGGAATGGTGATCAGTGTTTGGGTTTGAAAGGGGATTATGAATACGACACTATCTAAATTTAAAGACTTTACTCTTTAATTAACAGCACAATTTAATGACTGATAAACTCTAAACCTCCATGCAAGAAATTAAATGCGTTTAAAAAGAAAATCGGACCATATGACATTTAGGCACCCCTTTCTCATCTCGATTCAGAAGGACATGTTTTTTTCATTTACACCGTCAATATCCGGTTGTTTGTTAACAGACGATTTTTAGATTTTAAAAAAATTTATAAAACTAACCTCTCACCCGGCCTTTGGACCGGGGGTCCAGTGAGCTTCGGCCACTGGACGGGTATGTTGTAATAATAGCGTCGATCCCAGGGGCGGGCCATCCCCCCAGGCAACACCTGCCCCCTCAATTTAAAGGGGCAGGGCTGGGTTTATTGCCCAGTGCCTGAGGCGCCCCCATTGGGGGGGGGAATGCCGACGGGATACAAACAATTTTTCACCCGCCATCCCATGAACTTCGGTTTGTGGGTTGATCCCACGTTAATAGGGCCTTTGTGCCTGACCTGGTACGAGTGGGGTACTGGGAAAATACAAACCTCTAACCCTAACCACTAACCCTAACTCTAATCCCTAACTATAACCCTAAGCCCTAACGAACAACCGGATATTGACGGTGTAAAGGAAAAACATGTCCTTCTGAATCGAGATCAGAAAGGGGTGCCTAAAGGTCATATCGTCCGGAAAATCTAATAGCAGACACGGTTATCTTCGTAGAAAATAGAATCAAAGACCCGAGTTCTAGATGGTTTAGCTTCCTCCGGTCTTATACAGGTCTTGCTTTTCGTCCTGTGGGGTGTCTAGCCACCTCCTCACCAGACAAAATTTGAAGGGGGTTATATCCTATAAGTGTAACATGATCAAAGGGAACCACTCTTGGCTGATAATTTATTTATTTATTTATTGATCTACTAAGAAAAAAGAAGACGGGGTTAGGGTTAAGGTTATGGTTTAGGGTTTAGGGTTAGTTTAATGGGAAAATGAATGAATAATTTATCAGTCTAGAGTGGTTCCCCTTCGATCATGTTAGACTTATAAGAAATAACCATTATGTAGGGTTACTGGTTTAGTCTACCCGTTTGGTCTAGCCACCTCCTCACAAGACAAAATCTGTAGGCATTTATTTCCTATAAGTCTAACATGATCAAAGGGGAACCACTCTTGACTGATAAATTATTTATTTATTTATTGATCTACTAAGAAAAAAGAAGATGGTGTTAGGGTTAGGGTTATGGTTTAGGGTTAGGGTTAGAGTTAGGGTTTAGGGTTAAGGTTAGGGTTAGTTTAATGGGGAAATAAATAAATAATGTATCAATGAAGAGTGGTTCCCCTTTGATTATGTTAGACTTATAGGAAATGACCATTCTGTAGGGTTACTGGTTTAGTCACTGATGTTCCGACTATGAAACAGCCAGACAGCTAGGGAGCCTATCCCCTTTTCAGTAGCGATAGACCAAGGAGATTATTTGGGCATCTGAGATGGAGCGCCACGCCTACCATCAGCTCCTTACTTTACCGCACAGTTCCCTGTGCTATTCATACCCAGAGTTGGCGGGGGCCAATATCGAACCAAGAACCTTGAGATTCCTATCCGAAAATGAAACAGGTAGTCGAATCAAACTGCAAGAAAATCATTGCTTCCATCTAATAGCATCCATGTTCTCTGAAGCACATTTAGGCGTTCGATATTCTTCACCATTATCAATATGGTCAAACTAACCTAGGCTACCACACGCAACATTTAGCCTATTATTAAACACGACTGAAAATGTTGTTTCTTAATAATTAATAACACATCTAAATTGAACGATATTCCTTCGTAGAATGCTGCCATAAATTTTGTTCTACTAATTGGCAGGTATGAAGACTGATCCATCGTCTGAGTAAGACGAGACGATATCAGCGGGAACTGAACACTCAGAAAGAAAGAAAGAAATGTTTCGAAATAAAATGGCGGATGTGCTGAAGTTTTCACCAGATACATCTTTCTTTCTTTCTTTCTTTCTTTTTTTTCTTTCTTTCTTTTTAAATTTCTTTCTTTTTATATTTATTTTATTTTTTTATGTATTTTCTTAGTACCATTAATTTTTTTCTTTCGTTCTTTCGTTCTTTCTTTCTTTTTAAACTTCTTTCTTTTGTTATTTATTTATTTTTTTTTTTAAATTTATTTTCTTAGTACCATTCATTTTTTTTCTTTCGTTCTTTTTCATTCTCTCTTTCTTTCTTTCTATATTTCTTCATCTATTTTCTGGATATATCGCAATAACCGGAAATAGTCGATTAACACTTGACCAAAAGAATATATATATATATATATATATATATATATATTATATATATATATATATATATATATATAAAACCGTTCGGATTGTCTAAAGCTAAAATGTAAAAAGTGCTTGATACCAAAGTAGAGCAAATAATGAAGTTAATCCTAATGAGTCAGATATACCTAATGATAGTTTCGTTTAGCAGCTCATCATGGCAAGAATCTCAGAGGCAATAGAATATACGATTGCGAGGAATGAACTGGGTGGGGGGTCTAGGACGTAGAATAGGAAAAAGATAGAAATGGAAAAATAAAACAAATAAAAATGTAGACAGGTTTATTTGTTTTTTGTTTTGTTTGTTTTTTATGCTAATTTGTTTGTACCACGGTGGGACTGGCTTTTGTAATAAAAGTATCGTTGCTCCAAGTCATTTTAGTCAGGTTCTTGCCCTGATGAACTACTAAGCGAAACTATTAGTAGGTATAACTGACTCATTAGGATTAACTTTATCGTATATATATATATATATATATATATATATATATATATATATATATAATATATATATATATATATAATTTATATACCAAACTTATTGGTAAATCCTCGCGGTGAGAAAAACCCAGCAATAGTTTGATTACAAAAAATATACTACCACACATCAACCGGGGAGAAAACAATTTTTGGGAAAAAGAAGAGACTAAGATAATCGTATCAACAAAAAAAAATAATCTATTGGTACAATATTTTGGCAAAAAGAAAAACAATTTATATATATATATATATATATATATATATATATATATATATATATATATATAAAAGCGCCAGAAGACTAAAGCTAATAAGTAAAAAGTGCTCAATACCTAAGTAGAGCAAATAATAAAGATAATCTAATGAGTCAGACGAAACCTACTAAAAGTTTTGCTTAATGCTCTTCAGGGCTAAGTCAGATGTTAGCCCTGAAGACAATTAAGCGAAACTTTTAGTTGGTTCGTCTGACTCATTAGATTTATCTTTATATATATATATATATATATATATATATATATAATTCCATTGTTGGTTGCGCCTTTATGATTAACGATATAACTCGATTCTATTCTCCAACATTAATATTTGCATATATGTATAATCAATATAAATAAATGGACACAAATAATGAACTGATTGTTAAGATTTTCAAATCTTTATCCCTTTCATTCAGCCTCGTTGTGAACTACACTTAATAAATATTCGTGTGCAAACAAGCGTGTTTGCGCATGCGTCTAATGGGGCTTTATCTGTCTGCCAAAGAGTCCGTCATCGTCACTGTGTGTTAATTCGTTTGCGCATGCGTATATCGACTGAATCAGTTTGTTGGCAGCCGGCCGCCATTTTGATTCTCATCAGCATCTCAGCCCTGACAGTTCACGCAATGAACCCCCTTCAAGCCGAGCCTCGCTGAATTAATATCAGAATAAATAAGCAATGAACACGACCCTCAAGCCAATGTGTTGGGCAAACGTGTGCGAAAATTTCGCCCTTCAAGTATTTCGGCGTGTACAATAGCCAAGAAGATGGCGCGCGACGCGGACAAGGAAAACTTTTAGCAGTCTGCGCACATGACAATACGTACCTAAAAAAAAACGGTGAGCTGTCAATAGTTCGGGCACTTAGCGTTTTCTTTCCGATGTTTTTTTTTGTTTTTGTTTTTTCTATTCTGGAAAATATACAAGTCATTTGGAAGGTTAATGAAAACTGACATCTATATTTACAGTATAGCCCCAAAAGTTACCAAACCATTTAGAAAATAATTCATCCTTTTAGTTATTAAACACTATTTAATTCGTAATTATATTTTAATACTAGTTAAAAAAATTAACATCTAGAAATGAATGAAAATTACCGATACCCAGTCGCTGGTGGACATGTCTACCAATACATTGAAGGTGAAATTTCATGGCATAGACCTCACTGTGGAGTTCTCGTTCACCTCACCGCTGGACCTACAGACCACACCATGGTTGGGAATACTATCATTGGGACAATATATACATTTACCAACCCCTTCGCACGAGCAGGATGTGACACAAGGTCAATTTCTTAAGCGGAGTTCAACAGGTTTTGAATTCAGAGTCTTCCTTCTCCTAGATCGGTTGCCAGACCAAGGTTAAAAAGCCCAGTCTGTCCTACTATTTATCCGTAGCTGAAGGGAGAGTAGGATTCATACCTTTCCCAAGGGTATTAGCGCTAAGTGAAATGCAATTACCAAGTCCAGGATTTGAACTCGGGGCGACGAGTCCATTTCCCAAGACTTTAACCATTACACCACTTGCTTCCAATTGGGACAATATATTGCTGCTGTACCTGTCCATGTTGTCAAAATCCCCGAAGTACAAGAAAGGAACGACCACTTTATCCCATGGACACTACTTGCACGACTACCCCTATGGTGGATATTACGGCTGGAACCGTTATTGGAGGTAATGACCTCGGCTTGACCCCTCGAAAATCGCGCCAGTAGGGCGTGAGAAAGTTCTTAGTTTTAGTTGGGCCAGAAATTTAGAGTGAGCGGATGCGGAGGCCCGCTCGCTCTGATATGTCGCTCTCACTGCGCTGTTGAATCCTGGGCTGGGGTTATATTTAATAAAGACTTTAAGAAAAAAAAAGTCTTGTTCGTTGATTAAAGTAATACACAAAACAGCCCGAAGAGACCAACCCGGAGAAACAGCCCAAAAATCCGCCCTGAGGAAATGGGCGACAAATGCAGTAATATCAATCCGAATATTATTCAGCTTGTTAATCCACTTTAATCGTAGACTATTTAAGGCTGAGTCAGTCAATCTGGTAGAGTGTTGAAGGGGTGCTAGCTACTCTAAAACAGTTGTTTAGTTCTGGTTCGGCTCCCACTGGATCACAAAGTTAAGTAGTGGTGAGTTTTTTCAATACTTAATTGGGTGACCAATTAAGATCAGTTAATGTGCAAATAAATATTCACAAGAAGTAAGTAATATGAACAACATTTCGACACAGCTAAAATGTCTCATGTGTTTAGAACGGACTGTATTCGTAAAAGGTCGTATTAGAGTACACACTATGGAATCAACATGAAGGTAAATAATGGCTTCCTTTTAACACTGTACAATTTTGGATATTTTTTATATATATATATTTACCGACCCCTCCGCACGAGCAGGATGTGACACAATGTCATTTTTAAGTTTAACAGGTTTGAATTCAGAGTTTTCCTTCTCTTAGATTGGTTACCTAGCCATGTTTAAAGAGCCCAGTCTACCCTGCTATTTACCCATAGCTGGAGGGAGAATTGGATTCATACCTTTCGCAAGGGTATTAGCGCCATGTGAAAAGCCAACTGCTTCGTCCAGGAATTGAACTCGGGTCGACGAGTTTATTTCCCACGACTCTAACCATTAGACCACGCGCCTCCATATTTTTAGTATATAAGGTGTCTTGCAATACACTACCTAAATTTATAGACTGGGTGAGGTTACGTGGTTTATTGCTCCGCCAATCAATAGGCATAATGCATGGCTGATTCACTACTTAAACACTGATTCTTTCATAGTCCACTTGCAACCATTGACGAAGGAACTTACAATGCTGAGGATTCTTTACCAAAGAATTACCAAGGATTTCCGTTGGACAAGCACTTTTGCTTGAAGGCTAAAAGGATGGCCCATAAAATTGTAACAGTTATCTGAATTATATTTTTTCTGGGTTTCTTTCTTTATTTAAAAAAAATCTTATTCTTTATTTTCCTAATTTCATTCTTTATTTTATTTCATTTTTTCTATCTTTCGTTATTTTCAGAAATGCTGACGCACAAACTGTTAAGTATCTGGCCGCCATCCTTGGCCAGTTGCAAAGAACTTAGGTAGTAAGTAAGTAAGTAAGTAAGTACCGAGTTATAGAATCCTTTGATAAGTGAATAAGTCCTGTGACATAGAATCCTTTTGGTAAGTCAATAAGCCCTGTGGTATAGTATCCTTTGGTAAGTGAATAAGTCCCGCGATATAGTACTACGTTCCATCGTTCAATAAGATCATAGTAGTAATGCTAGCATGACCAGAAAAGGTCAGTATAAATAATCATATCAGCAGCAGGGCATTGCCAGTGATTGGACAATAGGAATCTTTCCCAGGTCACGTGCTTATAGGCGAGTCTATAAGTAGATGTGAACATCTGGCACACGCCTTATATCCTAGAAAAATTCAAACACAAACATATAAAAGGACGCAGTAGAATCGTATCCATGCGTTCCAGTGTTTTTCTTTTTTCTTCCATCGCTATTTCAAGCTAACTATAAATACATTTCAAAGTTTCTTAGAAACGAATTACTCAGGATAGGTTCGATTCTCACTTGAGGACCGAAGATAAACATCAATGAAACTGTTCAATACTTAATTGGATAACCATTTAAGCATGAGCGGTTACTGTTGTTACGATGTTATGGGCCATCCTTTAACCTTCAAGCAAGAGCGCTTGTCCAGCGGAAACCTTGGTAAATAATCCTTTGGTTGTTCCTTGGTGCTCCTCAGTATTGAAGTGTTCGTCAATGATTGCAAATGGATGGCTCTCAGTATCAGTGTTTAAGTAGTCAACCAGCCACGCATTATGGCTGTTGATTGGCGGAGGAATAAACCAGGTGACCCCGCCTAGTCTATAAATTTAGGGGTTGAATTGTAGCACACCTTATATATCCAAATATACTAACAAATGTAAGTAACCTGATTGCTTTGTTTATCAGAAATGATTTGATCCTGAATTAAATGACCCGAAAGTGTTTGATGTGCCGTAAAATTAACACGACTCCTTCGACGGTCATGACTATAAACAGTTTTAACAGAAATCTAGAAAACAACTATGGTCTATGTTGTGTTTTTTCTGCTATACCATGATTCATACGACAGAGATTTGCATAGTAAATCATTTATGTAAATACTTTGTGTTTTTTGTTTCATTAACTGACGTGATAAAAACATATAAGCTTACTTCAAACACTAGCCTGCCGCAAAATCAATATTAGATTAATAACGTGTTCTCAGCTTTGTCAAATGACAAAAAAACATTGTCTTTTATTTCTTTTATCATCCTAATAACCTAAATAACGAAAAGAACATTTATTTTCACCCAGTATGAATTACTTTGTTTTTTGTTTAGTTTTAGTTTTTGTTTTTTGTGTATTTTTTTTATTTTTTGTTGATTTCTTTTTTGTTTTTTTTTGTTTTGTTTTTTTTGTTGTTGTTGTTTTTTAATGCCTCCTAGACAAGATTTGTGCATAGCAATTTCTTTGCTGATTGCCATCAATAGACGAGAGATTCTCTACAAATATGCAGGAAATAAATCCCCCGATTGTTCCATTACTGAAATAAAGACGCAAATGCAGACGATGCCTTTTTTTAAGAGCTCATAAAATAGATTTATGAAATAAAACACTCTGTAATCAACCAGTTGTCGTTTATCTAGTCAAATGCTATAATATTAACATACATGGTGTTCATAAAATCTTGCAGCAGATTTGAAATGCTTAAACTAAAATGGTCGTCATTTTGAAATAATTGTCATGTTGATGTTATTGAAATAAAGAAGCAAATACAGACGATGCCTTTTTGAAGAGCTCATAAGACTTGTGATTTAGGTCGGAAAATTAAAACGGAAAGTTTTTTGGTGGTCCCCAATGACAGTTTAACTACAGTCTACGTATTGCTTAAAAAAATTAACAAAAAAAAAAAATTACTATAAATTTAATTAACCATTGAAATTAATTATTGAATCTATTATTGAGACAGTTGTTTGTGTTAGTATTGCAATGTATCATTTCAATTAAACTTGGTTTAAAAAAATATTTTTCAACATTAAATGTATAGTAATTTGTTTGTTTTTTTGTTGTTTATTTTTTTAAGCAATACGTAATTAAAAACAACCTTAATCCCCTAAAACCGTGAACCAATTCGCAAAATGTTAATTCATAGACTGTAGTTAAACTGTCATTGGGGACCACCAAAAAACTTTCCGTTTTAATTTTCCGATTGTAGATGTATTTATCAAGATAGAAATGAACGGAACTTTTTTTAAGAATACAAGGTGTGTTAATTTCTGTCTTGGTAAATCTCGATCAATGTCCATACTTTTATGACACACCTTGTATACTGAGCAACATTGATTTTAAGAATATACGGCTAGAATTAACATGACATACATATAATTTTACTTACATTCTGGCTTTAATCATTAACTTTTAAACATGGACAATAAAAGATACAATAGTAATCAGACTTCATTGAATATTAGTTCTGAGATGAATAGAAAGTGAACGGTTAAATCGAACATAACGGACCTAAATTCCACCATTGTATGTCACCCCGCCAAAAGAAAAAATACCAAAAATCAGATAATTAACAGAATTTAAGGAAATGTTCCGTGTTCATAACTAATGAATAAAAAATATAATGCACCAGTTATTTTATTTAAAAACTTTTACATTTTTTCAAGTCAGTTAATTTGAACCATGTGTCTTTGAGAATATGTGTTATTCTTCAAAGATAAGTGGTTCCAAGTTAACTGACCTGAAAAAATGTAAAAGTTTTTAAATAAAATAACTGGTGCATTATATTTTTTATACATTAATATATCAACTCTGAAAATTTCATTAAATTTGGTTAATTTCCTAATTTTGTTTTACTTTCGGAGTGGTGACATACGATGGTGGAATTTATGTCCGTTAAGTTCGATTTAACCTATTAAACTTCTGAAAGTTTGTTAGACAAAGATGTAAGCCGCTCACAGCCGCTCTCTACCAAACATAAGCAAAATACAAAAACTGATGATTAGTTCATCATAATTGAGCAGAAGGACTCGGCTTACAACAATAATGGACTTTACTATTTCTCTGAATGTTTGAGATGAGGTTTGAAGTATTATCTGCGTTATTCGGAGGGTATATCGGCCGAAACGTTGTACAAATAACAATGAAGATGGGGACAATAGTCCGAATAACGCAGATTATACTAATAGGACTTTATTTGAATAGAATGAGTTTTGAGGTGAATAGATAGAAAAATTGTAAATATCTGACATACTGTTAAAAAATACCAAGAAAATGTGGTACAGCCATGAGAAAAATTTGGTCGGCAAAGAGTTAAGTTGTGGCGTTATTAACCAAGCTCTTGTATAAAAACAAACAACAGCTGAATGTATTTACAATTAGTTACTAAATAGCCCAGTATGGCATCTAATTTAAATATTTGCCCACTTTAATCCACGCACAGTGGCTCTCCCACCCCTGTGATCCTACGCATTCCACACCCAAGCAAAATACAATAACTGGTGATTAGTACATCACCATTGAGAAGAAGGACTCGACTTACAATAATAATGAGACTTTATTTGAATAGAAAGAGTTTTGTGATGAATAGATTGTGAACTTTTATATATCTCATCATACAAGTAAAAATACCAAGAAGAATTAGTATAGCCGAGGGGAAAATGTGGTAGGCAAAGTGTTAATAGATTTTTTTTTTATTTCCCTTGGCAATAAATTTCCAGTTTGAGGAAAAATATTTTTTTAAATGCTAAAAAGCACTATTTACCAAAGTCAGATTGGAACCAGGAATAAAAGTTTTTTTCTCCAAATATAAAGGTACTCTAAAAGTATCAAGACTCTTGCTCTATTTTACCAAAGGAATAGAAAAATGAATAAAGCCTTTTTTTTATTTCCAGGTGTTTCGCCCCCCCCCCGAAAATCCAATGAATCTCAATATTTTAACATTGCATTTCCTAGAAAAAGTAAAAAATAAATGAGATTGATACTTTCTGTTAATAAACCTAAATATTATCCTAATTCATAATTTATTAGAGTGTATTGATATGTAAAACTATCAATAATGGAGATTCGCTTCCGGTTTTTGTCTGTAATAAAAATTACGTCACTGCTTACGTCACATTCCCCAAAATCGTCATAACATAGAATAAGTACACTCAAAATTTGAACATGCAGCATTAGACAGACCTCGTTGTTTTTTAAAACAAGTTTTAACAAATACATGACTGGTATTATATATCTAGAAATAGTTTGTTTTATTTTTAATACATATTTAAAGTTTACATTTCAAATTGTTTTATTTTTTAATCCTTTAAACAATTTGATGATTTTACTTACTTAGGGTACAAACTCGCTGACATTGAATTTTTAACTCTCACCCTCTCAGGCAATGTCTTTCAAAAATTAATTTTTACACCGCCCGGAGGGTGTTTTCTGTTGCTAGTTATTATAATATGATTTAAAGTCAACAATAGGTTAAACCACAAATTAAGGTATGTTAAACATTGGAGTATAATATCAGTTTATGAAATTTCCTGTCTATAAATAAAGGCATACATATGTACACACACACACACACATACCTTTGTACATATACAAGGTGTGTCATAAAAGTATTGAAATTGAAGTTGTATTTGTAGAATACTCATACTAAGTTCCAATTACCGTCGACTTGGTAAAACAAGGCAACAAAGAGCCGTAACTTAATACGGATCTAACCTTGTTGCAAACCTACTACAGAATAACAGAGTATTTATGAAGCCTCATAACACCATAGAAACCAAGCTACCAATTAGAAATAAAAGAATGGAATAATCCAAATACATGAATGGACTTTAATTGAGTTCCATAAGTTGCAGCTGTTTTGGACGTTAGTTCAGTTGTGCTTAGCCAGTTGCTGTTTGTCAAAACCAACAGCATACTGACTGACTGACTTCAACAGTATTTACCAAGATGGAAATTAATAATGAATGGAACGTTAATTTTTTTAAGAATAAAAGGTGAGTTAATTTCTGTCTTGGTAAATCTCCATCAATCTCCATAATCTTATGACACATCTTGTATCCTAAGCAATTGATTTAAGAATATACGTCTAGAATTAACATGACATACATATAACTTTACTTACATTCTGGCTTTATCATTAACTTTAAACGTGGACAATAAATGACTACAATAGTAGTAAGAGAGGAATTGATATTAAACTTTTAAATATCCCATCATAGAGGTAAAAAAATACCAAGAAAATTTAGTAAAGCCGTGGGGAAAATTTGGTAGGCAAAGAGTTAATAGACTTATTTTTTTAAATTTCCCTTGGCAATAGATTTCCTGTTTGAGGACAATTATCTTTAAAAATTCTAAAAACGTTCTATTTACCAAGTCAGATTGGAACCAGGAATAAATTTTTTTTTCAAAATACTAATTGTACTCAAAAAGTACCAAGATTTAAGCTCTATTTTACTAAAGGAATAGAAAAATGAATAAAACCTTTTTTTTTTTCAAAATATTAAGTGTACTCAAAAATGATCGAGACTTAAGTTGGATCTCCTAAGAAAGCATAACACTCAATAAAACGATGTTTTTAGTTTTTTAGTTTTTTTTAATAGTAAATGTATTCAAAAAGTATCGAGACTTAAACTCTATTTACCAAAGGAATAGAAAAATGAATAAAATTTTTTTTTTCAAAATATTAAGTGTACTCAAAAATTATTAAGACTTAAGTTGGATCTCCCAAGAAAGCATAACACTCAATAAAACGATGTTTTGTTGGTTTTTTTCGTTTTTTTTTAATAGTAAATGTATTCAAAAAGTATCGAGACTTAAGCTCTATTTTACAAGAGGAATAGAAAAATGAATAAAAAAATGTTTTTTTCAAAATATTAAGTGTACTCAAAAATTATCGAGACTTAAATTGGATCTCCTAAGAAAGAATAAAACTCAATAAAACGATGTTTTTTAATTTTTTGTATTTTTTTAATACTAAATGTATTCAAAAGGTATCGAGGCTTAAGCTCTATTTTACCAGAGGAATAGACAAATTAATAAAACCATTTTTTTTAAATATTAAGTGTACTCAAAAATGATCGAGACTTAAGTTGGATCTACCAAGAAAGCATAACACTCAATAAAACGATGTTTTTTTGTTTGTTTTTGTTTTTAATACTAAATATATTCAAAAGGTATCGAGACTTAAGCTCTATTTTACCAAAAGAATAGAAAAATGAATAAAATATTTTTTTCAAAATATTATGTGTACTCAAAAATTATCGAGACTTAAGTTGGATCTCCCAAGAAAGCATAACACTCAACAAAACTATGTTTTTTTATTTTTTTTAAATACTAAATATATTCAAAAAGTACCGAGACGTAAGTTCTATTTTACCAAGGAATAGAAAAATGAATAAAATCTTCTTTTTTTTTCAAAATATTAAGTGTACTCAAAAATGATCGAGACTTAAATTGGATCTCCTAAGAAAGAATAAAACTGAATAAAACTTCTTTTTTTTTCAAAATACTAAATGTATTCAAACAGTATCGAGTCTTAAGGTCTATTTTACCAAAGGAATGAAAATGGATAAGAAATCACTTTTATTATTTTGAAAATTGGCCACTCTGCCAACTTTACTTAGTTTTTGAAATTTCCCCTTGACAGTAAATTTCCAGTTCAATAAAAAAATATTTTTTTAATAATATATTAATTTGAAAACAATTACAATGCAAGTAAAAATAAAAAACAAAAAGATGTTATTTTTTGTCTTATCGATTTCAAAGTAAAACTTTATCTTCAGAGACAATTTTCGGAAATGGACGCGTTTTTTTTTGTCGTTATTTTTTTATGTTATAAACACGCGTCTCGTGGTGTCTTTTTTTTTAACCCCACGCGCCAAAGTCGTGATGGTCATTTAGCCGTTCATTCAATTTCAATTTTATTATCTTCATCTATTTATATATTTATGTAATATTAATTTGATATATGTATAATTGAAATGTACATACTATGTACTATATACTGTGAGGAACGTGTATTTTAATTAATTATGTATTCAGTGTTTAGCTCTAATCTATTGTTTATACTAGGACATAATTTGGCTATTAATAAACTTTCTCTAATTCTGAGATTACCATTTTTTAAAAATTCTACCACAATTAGAAATTCCATTAATTATTTTGAAAGTTTGGCTTCTCTACAACTTTACGTTACTCCATTTTTCAAAAAATCCAAACTTGGTTAGAAGAATCCGGCTTATTCTTAAAGCACCAAGCAAAAGCTCTAGAATTCCTCCATTAGAACTTACCTTTTTTCTTCTATTTCTTAGCCTTATAATAAGTAGCCCATTAGGTAGTCGACTTGCACAGAGCTTATTACTCGGATTAGAGAAGCATGATTGCTGGCTGGTATCTGGGTGGAACTCCATTAACTCAGTTTTGACGCGTATTAATTTCTCCCTTTGGTTACTGGGTCGTTAATTGGTGTCGGCAGATTTTATCTGGCGCTGTAGCCGACCTCTCTTCTTCGAGAATGCCATCTCTGGACTGCGTACTTATTTCGAACTCTAATGTGAGTTGGACCTAAATCACAGTAATTTGAAAGACGGTTTGGCCCCAGCGCTCAGCGATTGCGAGGAAGTTCAAGTATATTCAGAGATTGCCAATTAGAAGCGCTCGGTTAAGATACAAGGTATGACAAGATCCCCTTGTAGACGATTTAATGAGAATTGCCTATGTTCAAGCTCCTGATGAGGGGAGGTGGTAGTAAGAGAGAATTTTTATATCTGTAGTTCGATTAGGAAATTTAACTCTTTAATGAACGAAATATTCCAGTGGCATAATTAATAGGTCACTGCTTATTTTTAAAATTCGATAATAAAATGTTTAATTTTTTTTCAAATATCAATACAATTCCAAAGATGCAGACAGGTAACTAGGTGATCAAGCTCCGCATGGGGTGCCGTGGTAGTAAGAGAGAATTTTGATATCTGCATTTCGATTAAAATGTTAACTCTTTAATGAGCGATTTATTACAATGGCTTATTTAATAGGTCAGTGCTTGTTTTTGAAATTCGATAATATAATGTTTAATAATACTTTTTTTTAAATATCAATACTTTTCCAGAGATTCTAATAGGTACGCGTCCTGCGTCCTTGGCGTAGTAAAATCGTATTCATGCGTCCCAGTGGTTTTTTTAAAGTTTTTTTTTCCTCGCCATTTCAAACTAACTGTAAATACATTTCAATAGTTTCTTAGCAATTAATTACACTGACTAGCAAATATATGCACCCTCCGGGTTCAAGTATTTAAGTTTTAATGTAATGAAATATCGTATTAAATTAGAAAGTCTAATAAGAAGGCAGATAAAAAGATATGTAACAGAGTGTGGGGTATAATAGAAAAATATAAATGAAACTTACTCTTCCATCACTCCCGTCTTTCATTGCTGAATTTTACTTATTTAACTATTTAGTTAAATTAGGAAATAAAGAATAAAATGATAGTTATTTTTTCTTGTTAATGGATTTCATTTAAGATTCAATGAAGACATTTTTGCTTATATTCATTAAAATAAAACGAAACAATTAGAAATCAATAATACTAAGCACATATTTAATAAAATCACATTTTTAATATCAATATGCAAATTAGCCTTCCCATTCACACTGTAAACCGCTATTTTTAGTATGTATAAATACAATTGCATGTTATTTGTATGTAGATATGGATAACACTAATAAAAAGGTGAAGCAATTTTATTAATAATTGAGGTTTAAATATAAATAAAATCATGGAGAATGTGATGTAAATAACGAAGGGAATTGTGACATGAGTAGTAATATAGTTTCGGTTACAGACAGAAAAACACACAATCTCCATTATAATAAGATTAGGTTACAAGGTAGGAGTTAAACAGCTTTAGCTATATCCCCAGATCATAAATAAAAACCCTACGATTTTTTAAGAAACTTAAATTGGGACCCATAAATTTTCCCGGGGACTCATTCAAAGCAAATACGGGAGTGCCGGCGCGCCCTAAACCAAAAAAGCTATCAGCATCACAGCAATTTTTAAAAAGAATAGATGTAATTGTTTTGTTTTACAGCATATCAACTATTTCTGAATCATTTAATCCCGAATCAAGTTATTTTGATAAAAAAAAAAGAAGTAGGTTGTTTACAGAACCTGCTGTTGCTTAATTGATCACCCAATCAAATATTGAACAGGCTCATCGCTGCTTAACCTCGGTGATCTAGTGGGAACCAAACCACAGCTGAACAACTTATATAACAACGATGTGAAATGGTAACCGTCGTAGGAAGTGGACTAGACGATGCGAGTTCAAATCCTGAACAAGGCTGTTGAAATGAATTGTAAATATCATACTACATTCCATTTTATGGGCCTCATTTTTGTCTGTAAAAGTTTCACTGATTTATGAATACTAGCTGGACCTGTGTTTATACCACAGTATGATACTAACAGGACCTGTGAATATACCAAGTATGATACTAGCAGGACCAGTGGATATACCAAAGTATGATACTAGCAGGACCTTGAATATACCACAGTATGATACTAGCAGGGCCTGTGGATATACCACAGTATGATAATTTAAGTATTACAACAACAATTTTTACTTAAGAGCTATTTGCATTTAGTTCAAAATGTAAAAAATATAATGATCTTTATTTAACTCTCTCTCTCTCTCTCTTTCTCTCTCTCCCCTCCCTCTGTCTCTCTGTCTCTCTGTCTCTGTCTCTCTCTGCTTTTCTCCTTTCTTTCTGTTCATCTATTCTTTATGTTCGATTGAAAGGGATTAGTGTTACGCTTCCGCACTCTCACCCTCATTATATATTTTCCCTGTTCTTTCTTTCTTTCTTTCTTCATATTAAGTTTTTTCTATTTACCATATCTTCCTTTATTTTTGTTATAATAAAAACGGAATGGTCCATTATTTAGCTGAGGTAACAACACTTATAGGAAATAAAAATTCGGCCGATAAGCAACACCAGATTATCAAGATTTACATTTTTGCATTTCATCTTGGACTGTTTGGATGGTCTCATTTTTAACCAGAGGGTGTTTTAAGATTATAAGGGTCAGAAGATTAAGGAACAAGGATATTATGTATAAATATTTTAGAGAAATTACCCTTGTGATTACCCTCGTATTACACTAAAAATAATAAAATCCTAATCAAATGTTCAATTTCATTGTAAAGTCTTTAAAATCCATCCTTTGCCAGTTGAAAAGGGCTTAAAGTAAGTAAGTCCTGAGTTATGGAGTCCTTTGGTAAGTGAATAAGTTCTATCCTCCGTAGTGTTAAAGGTCCAGTGAGTTAATCCTATGTCCGTCGTCCACGAAGGTTCAAAGTAATTATGGCCAGTATGCTCAGTATGCTCAGTTTAAGTATTGTCTCAGCAGCAGAGTATTGCCAGTGATTGACCAAGAGTATGATCACATGGTTATAGCTGAGTCTATAAATAAAAGTGGGCATCTAGCACACACCTTATATACAAAAATTGTAGGAAGCGCGTGGTGTAATGGTTAAAGTCATGGGAAATGAATTCGTCGCCCCGAGTTCAAATCCTGGACGTGGTAATTGCATTTCACTTAGCGCTAATACCCTTGGAAAAGGTATGAATCCTACTCTCCCTCCAGCTACGGATAAATAGCAGGGCAGACTGGGTTCTTTAACCATGGCTAGGTAACCAGTCTAGGAAAAGGAAAACTCTGAATTGAAATCTGTTGAACTCCGCTTAAGAAATTGACCTTGTGTCGTATCCTGCTCGTGCGGAGGATTTGGTAAATATATATATACAAAAATTCTCAACATTCATCTTACACAATGTTAAAAAGAATTTAACTTTTGATAAAATCTTTTTAGTGGTATGAAGAAAAAATAAATCCGACAATATGTAATTTTATAAAGAAATTAAAAAAGCACAAGTTTCATTGACGAGTGATGTTTAATAAGCCGACGCTGAAGTGTTTCGGTTTGTTTAACAAACCTTGGTAAGGGCCTTAGTTTTTTGTTAAAGAAAAATAAATTATGAGTGAACAAAAGCTTTGGAGACTCAGCTTTTGATATGTGATGGCTTTTGCTGATATTCAAATTTGTGAAAAAAACATACTTTAAAACGGCGAGTAATGTTGGCGTTTCCACTTAAACTGTGTGACGTAATTTTTTTCCTGAAAATTGTTGGAAACAATTTTAGTGAATTTGATTGAGTATTATAAAAAATTAAAAATGATATTATTGATCAATTTTGTGATGTTTAAACACTAGTTTAACAAGGCGAGGGATACGTTATTAAATCTAAGTCTTTAACGTATTATACATAAGAATCACATTCCACATTTTATCTAAATTTTTGTTGTGTAGCTTAACTAACATTTTTGATTCTTTAAAATTAAAGAGGCAGTTGGTTTCCAGAATGTGTTTAGTTAATGCATTATTTAATTGCCCGTTTTTATTTCTCTTTTGTGCTCGTAGATTCGTTTGTTCATATTTCTAGCTGTCTCGCCAATATATTGTTTATTGCAACATAAGCATTGTGTAGAATAATCATACCAAGTTCCAATTACTGTCGAATTACTGGTAGGACAAGGCAACAAGTCACCGTAACGTAATACGGATCTAAACTAGTTGTAATCCTACTGCAGAATGCCATATTATTTATGAAGCCTCATAACATCATAAAAACCAAGCAGCCAATCATGGCTCAAGGAATGGAATCACCAAAATACAGGAATGAACTACTCTTGAGTTCCATAAGTACCAGCTGTTTTGGGCACTAGTTCAGTTGTGCTTAGCCAGTTGCTGATTAACTGACTGACTTCAACACATTGGATGGTATTGTTGCATAATCTATGTGGTAGCATAGTTTATTGACAACATCGTGTAGCGAGAATACAAAGAGCCCAAATGGAAAGTTACAGTCCGTTGGGAAACTTTGACCCCAGAGGCGGGAAAACCGCAAATCATGTGAGAACTAATTAGATCCTCAGTATCAGTCGGGACTTTCCCAGAATAGGCGTATCCTTGGTGGCTGGGCTCATCTCCGCGCGCGGTGTTAGTTAGAAAAGGTAAATAAATGTAAATAGAAAAAGTGATAAAGGTAAATAAAAGCTTTTAAAAAGGCAACAGGCGTTGTTAGTTAATTGAGCATGCCTTAGTAAAAAATGAACCAACGAGAAATAGGAGGAAGCAACACGTGAAGGACATAGGCGTAAAATCCAACATGACCGGAGAGAAGACCAGACAAGGAGTAGTATCCAACATGGCGAGATGGAATAGAAAGGAGATTCGAGATCACAAATGGCCAAAGAAAAAAAAGTAACAAGTAAGTATGTATCTGAGTAAATCTCTCTCTCTCTCTCTCTCTCTCTCCTCTCTCTCTCTCTCTCTCTCTCTCTCTCTCTCTCTCTCTCTCTCTCTCTTCTCTCTCAAAATACTAGAGATCACAACTGGCCAAAGAAAGAAAGTAACAAGTATGTTATGTATCTGAAGTAAATCTCTCTCTCTCTCTCTCTCTCTCTCTCTCTCTCTCTCTCTCTCTCTCTCTCTCTCTCTCTATTAAAAGACTAGAGATCACAACTGACCAAAGAAGTAGAATAACAAGTAAAATTATGCATCTGTGTGTAAATATCTATCTGTCTACCCCCTCTCTCTCTCTCTCTCTCTCTCTCTCTCTCCTCTCTCTCTCTCTCTCTCTCTCTTAAAAAGACTAGAGATCACAAATGGCCAAGAAAGAAAGTAACAAGTAAGTTATGTATCTGAGTAAATCTCTCTCTCTCTCTCTCTCTCTCTCTCTCTCTCTCTCTCTCTCCTCTCTCTCTCTCTTCTCTCTGACACAAAAGGACTCTTGTGTATATACCCAACGAGGGTATATAAGTATATAACAGTATATATGGTATATTTTTTGTCTTTTTCACATATACCATTTCCTTTTTTTAAAATAAAATTACAATTTCTAGCGGATGTATATTAAGTGAATAATCGGAGATAAGGAATACACTAACATTTAAAAAGTTGAATTACATCAATGCTTTGTTATAAAACATTATTAGACACTTTCTTCTTTTCTTTAAACATATATTCTAAGAGATTTTATTAGAAGAAAGACATCTTCGCTTTTATACAAAAATCGATCAACCACAGAACAAAAAAAAATCGATCGACAGAGTTTGCCAATATTCAGTTAAGTCTGACCCCCTTTTTGTGTCCAGTCTGGGCCGAACACTTCGCAGAAATTCTTATCAATTTCGTCATCAACTCCAAAACACTAAAAGACCGTTTTGGGCCTGAGGAATCTTGCCAAAAATCCAGAATCTTTCTTCTTCTTCGAGACACTCACTTCATAAACTGCCCTCTTCTTTTATATGATTGGCTGAGTTTCTTTTTGATTTTTGTCTTGAGGGATGCTTGGTTCACACACAACATGAGTCAAGTACTCAAAACGGGCCAAGTAGAGGGGCGTAGGGAGATCTTGAAAACAGGGAGGGGCTTTACGAGGAACTTCCAGATATTTCTTAAGTAAGTTTCTGCAGTTTTTTTTCTCATCTTTTTTCCTCCGTTTTTTATTTTTAATTTCAACGACCTAATATATCTATCATCATCATGACGCGCTGTTTGCACGGATATCCATGACGATCTCTCGCCAACCTTCCCTATCATTCATCGACTCTGTGAGCTCCTCCACGCAGCAGCCAGCATCCTTACATAGTTGGTCAATGCAGGTTTTGGCTGGGTGGCCCACATTAGCGTGCCCATGTGCTGGCTTCCACAGTAGTACGTCGCTTACTAGCTCATCCCTGCTTCTCCAGCAGTGTCCCGCATGCCTAGTCCGTCTTACTCGTATGGTTTGTGAGATGGGGGGCAAGTGGCCATACAGTTGCTTCTTTGTGGGGTGCTGCTTCAACGACTGTGTGTATGTATATATGTAGGTATATGTATGTATGTATATGTTTATGTATGTTGAGAGTAATTTTCAACCCAGCAACATTCAAAGTGGAGAAGTTCCAACATGTAGTTTATGTGGAAGAGTATGTCTCTCCAGGGCTGGGCTGGTGAGTCATCTGAGAAAACACAAGAATAGAGGGTCAAATAATACTTGCACCCAACTATGATGATAAAAAAATGAAATAAAAAAAGAATTAAAAAAAACAGGAAATGGTCTTACTCGAACACGAGTTGACAGCCATTATTATTATTATATTGAGAGTGAAGCTTTGGACCGTGGGCAGTGAAGAAAAAACTTTGCAGGAAGGCAAAAAGTAATTTAAGACCAATCGTATGCAACATGAACGGTTAAAACTAGATTTTCGCAAGGGAAACGTTAATAAAACAATAGACGAGCAAGGGCTTCAAATCGGTCTACTATGTGAACAATGCGGAAGGCCGTATCTAAGCAGAGCTGGCCTGATGAGTCACCAAACTGTGCATCGGCGAAATGGTAAAAAAAAAATACTCTGTGCTTCCTGGAATAACTTGTGAATCTTGGAAGATGTGCAAGACTTTAGCTGGACTAAAAAGCCACATTCGCGTAACTCACCGTTGAACTTTTTGAAGCTCAAAGTTGTATTCTTAGAACTTTATTATTTTTTCTTTTATTTTTTTCAATTTAATTTTATTACTATTTTTATTATCATTTTTTTTATCAACAATGGCAATACTCGAACACGAGTTTGCTGCCATCGGATCATGTTTATGTAGCATAATAAGGTGAGTGAGGTTTAGCCATGAGTTAACCGTGGAATGTAAATTACCACGGAAATGTTTTTAGCAAGAATATGTGTTAGAAAAGAATGGAAATATTTTAAGGACGAATCAGCATAGTCACATGGCATTGTTTGATTCGAAGGGAGATGAGACGTGGTGAATGGGGGGACAGCAGGAATTAGAGGTGAGAATGTTGAATTGAGATTGGAATTATGACTTGAATGAGCAAGACGTGCTCTTGGCTGGTGTGACTTGGGGAAATAAAAATCTCATGAGAAAAGAAAGTGGCCTTGTATTATTACACAAAAATCAAAATGGCACAATACAAGATATCCCTAAGTCCCCCAATCTGGTTTCCAGACTCGAAACATCATAGAATTGCCAGCCAATTGAACAGCAGCCCACCAACCAGGATCCCAGTCTCTCCAAATGTAGTACCGGTCCAAGAGATGAACATACTGATAAATATTTCTACTTTAAACACATTATTACTCTATTCTAAAGTAAGATGCATAATTCTAGAGCCTTAACTTAACAAACGTTCACACGTCATCTCTCCATTCCGAAAGGAGAGCGTAACGCAACATATATATCCGGAAAAAACTAAGAAACTATAACAACGACAATATAGCGTTCGGCTAGAAACCACATGGTTCTTAGTTCGATCCCGGTCCTCACCAACTCAGCGTATGAGTAGCACAGGGATCTGTGCGGTAAAGTAAGGAGCTGATGGTAGGTGTGGCGCTCCACCTCAGATGCCAAAACAATCTCCTTGGTCTAGCGCTAGTGAAAAGGGGATAGACTCACTCGGTGATTGGCTGATACCGACTTTAGGCCGCCCCGACGAATTATATATATATATATATATATATATATATATTCTTAGTTTTCTCTGGATATATATATATATATATATAATATATATATTATATATATATATATATATATATATTGCGCGTGGCATAATGGTTCGAGTGGTAGGAAATGGACCCGTCAACCCGACTTCAAATCCGGGACGAAACTGTTTGCATTTCACATCGTGCTAAGACCCTTAGGAAAGGTATGAATCCTACTCTCCCTCCAGCTATGGGTAAATAGTAGGGCGGACTGGGCTTTTTAACCGGTCTACGAGAAAGAAAACTCTGAATCCAAACCTGTTAATCTCCGCTTAAGAAATTGACATTGTGTCGCATGCAGCTCATGCGGAGGGGTTTGTATATATATATATATATATATATATATATATATATATATATATATATATATACTTTCATTACCACCAGAGCTTCCTTATATATATTATATATTATATATATATATATATATGTGTGTGTGTGTGTGGTGTGTGTGTGTGTGTGTGAAGAAAGGAAGTGAATCCGACGGTATGTAATATATCAAGAAAAATGAAAAAACACAGGTCTAAATGGGTTAAGTGGTGAGTTTATTGACCGACGCTGCAGTGTTTCGATGTATTAATTAGATGATTTTCAGGGCATAAGATAAGAAATTATTTATCACAGAATAATGAGAAAAGCGAGTGGTAATCCTTGTCATTCAGTCTGTTTAAAAATGTTTTTGAAGTTTGAAAAAGGTGATGGTTTTGAAATATGACATCAAATATTCTATTTTATGGCGTGAGTATGTGGCGCTGTAAGTGTGTGTATTGAAGGAAACATTGTGCGATAAACGACACGCGCTTATATGTTATTTGCCATTGCTATCAAATAAAAATAATTTTCAAACATCTACTGTGTACTCAAAATAATTTATTTTAATCAAAATGTTCCAAGGAATTTCTTGCGCGTTCATTCTTTTTCTTGGGAAACGAGTGTGTAGTAGAGTAGCTAGCACCCCTTCAGCACCCTACCAGATGGACTGGCTCAAAGCCTTAAAATAGCCTACGATTAAAGTGGATTAACTAGCTGAATAATATTCAGACTGGCTTTGCTGCGTTGGCTATACAGAATTGATCCTCCTCGAATTGGTGTTAATGTTCGTCTTGTTATTTGTCTGTACTTATTTGTTTTGTGTTTTGTATGTATCCGTTTGGTACCGGATACTGGTGCTTAATAAATGTTTTAAGCACACCATCTTTCTGTGTATATTTTCCACCTCGACGATACAACAGGGTCACTTGCTGGTAGATCAGGAAATCGTGAGTCAGGCCAACAGATTCGTCATATAACTTTGTGATTCTTTATTGTAACCCTCGGAGCTTCCTTTTTCCGGCCTTCCGACTGCCTCTTTGCGACGGCTTCCTTTGACACACCCAGAGACACATTGCCCCGAGGCCAAAAATTCACGCTATTATAACCATCCTTGAACTTGCTCAGGGACGGTATTTGTTCATTCCGAATAGATGCCACCACGAGCGCACGACTAAAGTTAAACAAGCGGTAATGGACCCTTAGGCATGACAATGAGGTCAACGGCCTCTCCCTGCGCATCGTATCACCCGTCAGTATTACACCAGCTCTATCGTTGCTCATCGGGAATTATACAAGACACAGCCATAAGAATTGGGATTAATAATTACCACTCTAATAATATAATAATATGAATAATAATAATAATGATAATTGTTATAGGTGATATAACTATGGACATAAATGGAATGCGCCGACGTCTACTATAAGTAATAGGAACAATTATGGCTGACACGAAGCAATGTGAGTCAGCTCGTAACTGTATTGGTCGACGCAATCTCCCCTTTCTTGCTGTAAATTTCTACTCTTTTGTTCAATACATTTGTATACATTATTACCAGTCCTTTGTCTTATTTTTGACCTTTAAACCCCACAACAACAACAACAACAACAAACAACAACAACAATAATAATAATATATTATTATATTATTATTATTTTATTATTATTATCTATGTAAACATTTATTTCTTAATGATATATAACACACATTACAAGATTTTAAACACATTAATAACATGGGCTGTTTTGAGGCAAATCTATCTCAGTTACACCTTAATAGAGACATTCTTAATATATGAGATGCTAATTAAGACTAAATAATAATTATCTAATAACCATTTAGAATATAATCTTTATAACTAAGGGAATTGTGATATTGGTGGTGACGTGGTTTCGGTTACAAACAAGAAGTTAAATAATCTCTGAATGTTTGAGATGAGGCTTGAAGATTAGTATTATCTGCGTTATTCGAACTATTGTCCCCATCTTCATTGTTATTTGTACAACAATAGTCCGAATAACGCAGATAATACTAATCTTCAAGCCTCATCTCAAACATTCAGAGAAATAATCTCCATGATATTATTATTATTATTATTATTATTATTATCACTCCATTAGTGTTTTTCACACCCAGTTTAGGCTATGGTTCACTGGAGGCTGAGTGACAGCAAGTCTCCCCAGGTCTCCAGGACTCGTCTGAGTATTCCAGCCGGTCTCCACATTACTGTGGTCTGGATGGTCTGTGATTCATTCTCTGATTTCCAGTTCATCCAGACTCTTTTCTAGACCCTTGGGGACCGTTCCTAGGGCACCAATTACATTTAGTACGACCTTCACCTTCATGTTCCACAGGTTTCTTAATTCATTATTCCAGTGACGAGGAATTGAAATCTGTAATGGCGAAGAGGCTCAAAGAACAGTCAACAGAATTTTACGGGGCATGGATACATGCTCTCATTGTTATTGAGAGAACAGTGACTATTGAGAGAAACAGTGACCATCTGGAAAAGTATGGATGTGATCCACATAGGACCAGTTTCATTTTTATGTATGATACATGCTCCTTTTTGATAATTATACCTATGAGTACAAAATTAAAAAAACACCTTCCGGTGATGTAAAGTAGATTTTTGAAACATATTGCCTGATGAGTGGGAGTAAAAATTCAATGTCAGCCACTTTGTATCCTAAGTAAGTAAAATCATCAAATTCATTAAAGGATTAAAAAATAAAATTTGAAATGTAAACTTTAAATATGTATTAAAATAAACAAACTATATATAGATATATAATACCAGCCATGTATTTATTAAAACTTGTTTTAAAAAACAATGAGGACTGTCAAATTTTGCATGTTCAAAAATTTGAGTGTACTTATATCTATATATAGTTTGTTTTATTTTAATACATATTTAAAGTTTACATTTCAAATTGTTTATTTTTTAATCCTTTAATGAATTTGATGATTTTACTTACTTAGGATACAAAGTGGCTGACTTGAATTTTTTTACTCCCACTCATCAGGCAATATGTTTCAAAATCTACTTTTACATCACCGGAAGGTGTTTTTTTAATTTTGTACTCATAGGTATAATTATCAAAAGGAGCATGTATCATACATAAAATGAAACTGGTCCTATTGGATCCATCCATACTT
>CM042171.1:3706173-3728673 GCA_023376005.1 Doryteuthis pealeii | reverse complement strand
CAATGTCAATTTTTAAGCGGAGATTAACAGGTTTGGATCAGAGTTTTCTTTCTCGTAGACCGGTTAAAAAGCCAGTCCGCCTACTATTACCCATAGCTGGAGGGAGAGTAGGATTCATACTTTCTAAGGGTCTTAGCACGATGTGAAATGCAAAAGTTTCGTCCCGGATTTGAAGTCGGGTTGACGGGTCATTTCCTACCACTCGAACCATTATGCACGCGCAATATAATATATATATATATATATATATATATATATATATATATATATATATAATATATATCCGAGAAAACTAAGAATATATATATATATATATATATATATATAATTCGTCGGGCGGCCTAAAGTCGGTATCAGCCATCACCGAGTGAGTCTATCCCCTTTTCACTAGCGCTAGACCAAGGAGATTGTTTTGGCATCTGAGGTGGAGCGCCACACTACCATCAGCTCCTTACTTTACCGCACAGATCCCTGTGCTACTCATACGCTGAGTTGGTGAGGACCGGGACGAATAAGACCATGTGGTTTAGCCGAACGCTATATTGCGTTGTTATAGTTTCTTAGTTTTTCCGGATATATATGTTGCGTTACGCTCTCCTTTCGGAATGGAGAGATGACGTGTGACGTTTGTTAAGTTAAGGCTCTAGATTAATGCATCTTACTTTAGAATAGAGTAATAATGTGTTTAAAGTAGAAATATTTATCAGTATGTTCATCTCTTGGACCGGTACTACATTTGGAGAGACTGGATCCTGGTTGGTGGGCTGCTGTTCAATTGGCTGGCAATTCTATGATGTTTCGAGTCTGGAAACCAGATTGGGGGACTTAGGGATATCTTGTATTGTGCATTTTGATTTTTGTGTAATAATACAAGGCCACTTTCTTTTCTCATGAGATTTTTATTTCCCAAGTACACAGCCAAGAGCACGTCTTGCTCATTCAAGTCATAATTCCAATCTCAATTCAACATTCTCACCTCTAATTCTGCTGTCCCCATTCACCACGTCTCATCTCCTTCGAATCAAACAATGCATGTGACTATGCTGATTCGTCCTTAAAATATTTCCATTCTTTCTAACACATATTCTTGCTAAAACATTTCCGTGGTAATTTACATTCCACGGTTAACTCATGGCTAAACTCACTCACCTTATTATGCTACAAACATGATCCGATGGCAGCAAACTCGTGTTCGAGTATGCCATGTTGNTGGCCCAAAGAAGAAAGTAACAAGTAGGTTAAGTTATGTAATTCTTGAGGTAAATCTCTCTCTCTCTCTCTCTCTCTCTCTCTCTCTCTCTCTCTTCTCCTCTCTCTCTCTCTGCTCTCTTCTCTCTAGACACAAAGGACTACTGGTATATACCAACGAGGGTATAGTCAAGGTATATAACAGTATATATGGTAATTTTGTCTTTTCACAATATACCATTTCCTTTTTTTTAAAATAAAATTACAATTTCTAGCGGATGTATATTAAGTGAATAATCGGAGATTAAGGAATACACTAACATTTAAAAAAGTTGGAATTACACTCAATTGCTTTGTTATAAAAACATTATTAGACACTTTCTTCGTTTCTTTAAACATATATTCTAAGAAAGATTTTATTAGAAGAAAGACACTTCGCTTTTATACAACAAATCGAACAACCACAAACAAAAAAAATCGATCAGACACGGAGTTTGCCAATATTCAGTTACAGTCTGACCCCCTTTTGTGTCCAGTCTGGGCCGAACACTTCGCCAAGAAATTCTTATTCAAGTTTTCAGTCATAACGTCATCCCAAAAACACCTAAAAAGACCCTAGTTTATGGGCTGAGGAATCTGCCAAAAAAAATCCAAATCTTTTCTTCTTCTCGAGACACTCACTTCATTATAAACTGCCCTCTTTATATGATTGCTGATTTCTTTGATTTTGTCTTGAGGAGCTTTGTTCACATCACAACATGGCAGTCAAGTACTTCAAAACGGGCCAAAGTAGAGGGCTAGGGAGATCTTTGAAAACAGGAGGGCTCCGTAGGAGACTTCCAGATATTTCTTAGAAGTTTCTGCAGTTTTCTTATTCTCATTCTTTTCTCTCCGTTTTTTATTTTTTTAATTTCAAACGACCTAATATATCATCATCATCATGACGCGCTGTTGCACGGATATCCATGGACTATCTCTCGCCAACCTTCCCTATCATTCATCGACTCGTTGAGTCCTCCACGCAGCAGCCAGCATCTTACATAGGTTGCGTAACAATGCAGGTTGGCTGGTGCCCACATTAGGTGGCCCATGTGCTGCTTCCACAGTAGTACGTCGCTTACTAGCTCATCCCTGCTTTCCAGCAGTGTCCGCATGCCTAGTACCGTCTACTCGTATGTTTGTCAGCCATGGGGGGGCAATGGCCTACAGTTGCTTCTTTGTGGGTGCTGCTTCAACGACTGTGGTATGTATATATAGTAGATATAGATGTTGTAATGTTTATGTATGTGAGATTATTTTCACCACGCAACATTCAAATGGAGAAGTTCCCAACATGTATTTATGTGGAAGAGTATTGTCTCTCCACGGCTGGCTTGGTGAAGTCATCTGAGGAAAGACACAAAATAGAGGGTCAAAATAATACTTGCACCCAACTATGATGAATTAAAAAATGAAATTAAAAAAAAGAATTTAAAAAAAACAGGAAATGTGTCTTACTCGAACACGAGTGACCGAGCTATTATTATATATTGAGAGTGAAGCCTTTGGCCGTAGGCTGAAAGAAAAAACTTCGCGAGCGAAGCAAAAGTAATTTAAGACCAATCGTATCAACATGAACTTTAAAACTAGATTTTCGCATAGGAAACGTTAATAAACACAATTGAGCCGAGCAAGGGCTTCAAATCGGTCTACTATGGAACCAATGCGAAGCCGTTCTAAGCAGAGTTGGCCTGATGATCACCAAACTGTGCATCGCGAAAGTTGGTAAAAAAAAAAATACTCTTGCTTCCTGGAATAAACTTTGTAATCTTGGAAGATGTTGCAAGACTTTAGCTGGACTAAAAACGCACATTCGCCGTAACTCACGTGCTTGAACTTTTTTGAAGCTCAAATTGATTTTCTTAGAACTTTATTATTTTTCTATTTATTTTTCAATTGAATATTACGTATTTATTATCATTTTTTATCACAATGCATACCTCGAACACAGTTTGCTCGCCATACGGACATGTTTTATGCTAGCATATAGAGGGAGTAGGTTAGCCGATGAGTAACCGGTGTGAGAATGTAAAATTACCACGGAAATGTTTTTAGCAAGAATATTGTTTTTAGAAAAGAATGGAAATATTTAAGAACGAATCAGCATAGTCAAGTCCATGCGCATTGATTTGTTCGAAGGGAGATGACGACGTTGTGGGAATGCTGGGAACAGCATGAATTAGAGAGTGAGAATGTTTGAATTGAGATTGGAATATGACTTGAATGAGCAACGTGCTCTTGGCTGGTGGACTTGGAAATTAAAAAATCCATGAGAAAAGAAAGTGGCCTGTATATACACAAAATCAAAATGACACGAATACAAGATATCCCTAAGTCAGCCAATCTTGGTTTCCAGACTCGAAACATCATATGAATTCCAGGCCAATTGAACAGCAAGCCCAGCCAACCACATCCCAGTCTCTCCAAATGTAAGTAGTACCGGTCCAAAGAATGAACATACTGATTAAATACTTCTACTTTAAACACATTATTACTCTTTCTAAAGTAAGATGCATAATTCTAGAGCCTAAACTTAACAAACGTTCACAACGTTCATCTCTTCCCATTCCGAAAGGAGAAGCGTTACGCAACATATATATCGCGAAAAAAAACTAAGAACTATTAACAAAGCGACAATATAGCGTCGGCTAAGAAACACACATGGTTCTTAGTTCGATCCCGGTCCTCACCAACTCAGGCGTATGAAGATTAGCACACATCTGTGCGGTTAAGTAAGGATTGCTGATGGAGTGCGCTCCACCTCAGATGCCAAACCCATCCCTGTGGTCTTAGCGCAGTAAAAAGGGATAGACTCACTCGGTTGATTGGCTGATACCACTTTTAGGCCGCCCCGACGAATTATATTATATATATATATATATATTACTCATTTGAGTTTTCTCGGATATATATTAAAATATAATTATATATATATATATATATATATTATATATATATATATATATTGCGCGGGCGCATAATGGTTCGCAGTGTAGGAAATGGACCCGTTCAACCCGCAGCTTCCAAATCACGGACGAAAACGTTTGCATTTTCAAGCATCGTCTAAGACCTTAGGAAAGGTATGAATCCTACTTCCCCACTATGGTAAATAGATGGCGACTGCTTTTTAAACCGGGTCTCACAGAAAGAAAACTCTGAATCCAAAACCTGTTTTAATCTCCGCTTAAGGGAAATTGGACATTGTGTCGATGCCAGCTCATGCGGCGGGGTGTGATTTATTATATGATATATATATATAGTATAATATTATATATATATATAATAATTATATACTTCATTACCACCAGAGCCTCCTTAATAATAATATATATATATTATAATATATAATATAGTTGTTGTGTGTTTGCTTGTGATGTGTTGAGGTTGTTGAAAAAGGAAGTGAATCCGACGTATGTAAATATAGTTCAAAAAAATGAAAAAACAACAAGGTTCTAAAATTGGGGTTAAGTGGTGAGTTATGACCGACGCTGCAGTTGTTCGATGTATAATTTAGATTGATTCAGGGCATAAGATAAAAATTATTTATCACAGAATAATGAGAAACGATGGATGACCTTTCAGTCAGTCTGTTTAAAAATGTTTTTACGAAGTTTGAAAAAGTGGATGTTTTGAATACATCAAATATTCATTTTATGGCGGGTATGATAGGCGCTGTTAAGTGTTGTGTATATGAAGGAAACATTTGTGCATAAACGACACGCGCTTATATGTATATCCATTGCTATTCAATAAAAATAATTTTCAAAATCTAACTGTGTACTCAAAAAATTTATTTTAATCAAAAATGTCCAAGCGAATTTTTGCGCGTTCATTCGTCTTTTCTTGGGAAACGCAGTGTCTGTAGTAGGAATAGCTAGCACCCTTCAGACACCCTACCAGATGGACTGGGCTCAAAGCCTTAAAATAGCCTTACGATTAAAGTGGTAATAACTAGCTGAATATATTCAGACTGGCTTTGCGCGTTGCATACAAATTGATCCTCCCGAGATGGGTTTAATGATCGTCTTGTATTTGTCTGTTACTTATTGTTTTGTGTTTTGAGTATCCGTTTGTACCGGATACTGTGCTTAAATAAATTGTTTCAAGCACCACCATCTTCTGTGTATATTTTTCCACCCGACATACAACAGGTCACTTGCTGTAGATCAAGGAAATCTGATCAGGCCAACATGATTCGTCATATAACTTTTGATCTTTATTTAACCCTTCGGAGTCCTTTTTCCGGCCTTCCGACTGCCCTTTGCGACGGCTTCCTTTGACACACCCCAGAGACACATGCCCCGAGGCCAAAAATTCACGCTTTATTATACCATCCTTGTAACTTGCTCAGGGACCGGTATGTTCATCCGGATAGTATGCCACCACGGAGCGCACGACTAAAGTTTAAACCAAGCGGTAATGGACCCTTAGGCATGACAATGAGGTCAACGGGCCTCTCACCTGCGGCATCGTATCACCCGTCAGTACTTACACCAGCTCTATCGTTGCTCATCGGGAATTATACAAGACACAGCCATAAGAATTTGGGATAAATAATTACCACTCTAAAATGTATAATAATAATGATAATAATAATAATGATAATTGTTATAGGTGATATAACCTATGGACATAAATGGAATGCGCCGACGTCTACTATAAGTAATAGGAACAATTATGGCTTGACACGAAGCAAATGTAGAGTCAGCTCGTAACTGTTATTGGTCGACGCAATCTCCACTTTCTGCTGTAAATTTCTACTCCTTTTGTTCAATACATTGTATACATATTACCATCCTTTGTCTTATTTTTGACCTTTAAAACCCCACAACAACAACAACAACCAACAAAACAACAACACAACAATAATAATAATATAATTATTATTATTATTATTATATTTATATTATTATCTATGTAAACATTTATTTCTTAATTGATATATAACACACATTAAAGATTTTTAACACATTAATAACATGGGCTGTTTTGAGCAAATCTATCTTCAGTTACACCTTAATAGAGACATTCTTAATATATGAGATGCTAATAAGACTAATAATAATTATCTAATAACCATTTTAGATATAATCTTTATAACTAAGGGAATTGTGATATTGTGGTGACGTGGTTTCGGTTACAAACAAGAAGTTTAAATAATCTCTGAATGTTGAGATGAGGCTGAGATAGTATTATCTGCGTTATTCGAACTATTGTCCCCATCTTCATTGTTATTTGTACAACAATAGTCGAATAACGCAGATAATACTAATCTTCAAGCCTCATCTCAAAACATTCAGAGAAATAATCTCCATGATATTATTATTATTATTATTATTATTATTATCACTCCATTAGTGTTTTTCACACCCAGTTAGGCTATGGTTCACTGGAGGCTGAGTGAACAGCAAGTCTCCCCAGGTCTCCAGGACTCGTCTGAGTATTCCAGCCGTCTCCACATTACTGTGGTCTGGATGGTCTGTGATTCATTCTCTGATTTCCAGTTCATCCAGACTCTTTTCAGACCCTTGGGACCGTTCCTAGGGCACCAATTACATTTCAGTAACGACTTCACCTTCATGTTCACAGGTTCTTAATTCATTATTCCAGTGACGAGGAATTGAAATCTGTAATGGCGAAGAGGCTCAAAGAACAGTCAACAGAATTTACGGGGCATGGATACATGCTCTCATTGTTATTGAAGAGAAACATGAACTATTGAGAGAAACAGTGACCATCTGAAAAGTTAGATGTGATCCACATAGAGACAGTTTCATTTTATGTATGATAATGCTCCTTTTTTGATAATTATACCTATGAGTACAAAATTAAAAAAAACACCTTCCGGTGATGTAAAAGTAATTTTGAAACATATTGCCTGAGAGGGAGAGTAAAAAATTCAATGTCAGCCCACTTTGTATCCTTAAGTAAGTAAAATCATCAAAATTCAAAAGATTAAAAAATAAAAACAATTTGAAAATGTAACTTTAAATATGTAACTTAAAATAAAACAAACTTATATAAGATATATAATACCAGCCATGAATTTATTTTTAAAAACTTGTTTTTAAAAAACAATGAGGACTGTCAAATTTTGCATGTTCAAAATTTGAGTGTACTTATTCTATGTTAGACGAATTTGAGTAATGTGACGTAAGCAGTGACGTAATTTTTATTACAGACAAAAACCGGGAAGCGAATCTACCTTATTAATAGATTCTAAGCAAAATAGCATTACTTTTTGACACACCCTCGTAATTTAGGAATTCGACTAAGATATAAAAAAAGAAACATCTAGGAAAAAAAAAGAACGCACTAGACTTTCCGGACTAGACTTGGCAACTGACTGGAGAATGCAAGGCTGTGATTGGAAACCACACCTGGAGGGATGGGCTATGCTTGCCAAAGAGACACATATAGGAGTATCACCGCTATCACCAAATTTGGTAATGGGATAAGTCGTTTATATCTAAAATATACATGGAACACTTTTTAAAAATTATCTATTCTTTCCCCTAACTGTTCTTATCGACATTCCTTCTTTCTTTCTTTCTTCTTCTTTCTTTCTTTCTTCTCTCTCTTCTTTCTTCTTTCTTTTTCTTTCTTTTTTCTTTTTTTCTTCTTTCTTACTCTTTTTTTAAAATTTAGTCTGTCATCTATTTCTTTCCCTTTCTTTCAACTTTCTATGACGCAAGCAATTGCATTCTTTCTTCTTTTTTCTTTCTTTCTTTCTTACCTGAATTTCTTTATTATGTTCTTCTTTATATTTATTTCACTCATTAATCCTTCCTTCCTCTTTCTTTCTTTATTTGTACGTCTTCCCTTTCAGTACCCCTTCTTTCTTTCTTTCTTTTTTTCTTTCTTTCTTTCCCCTAAGTATTTCTTTCCGACATTCTGTTTATTCCTTCCTCCCCTCTTTTCTTCCTTTCTTTTTTTCTTCCTTTCTTTTTCCTCATTTCTTCCTCCCTCCACCGGAAGGTGTTTTTTTAATTTGTACCCGTAGTATAATTATCAAAAAAGGAGCATGTATCATACATAATCTTCCCTCCTCCCTACCTCCCTCCTCCCTTCCTTCTTTCCTTCATCCCCTGCTCCCTTCCTTCCTTCACTCCTCCCTTCCTTCCCTCCTCCCTTCCTCCTCTCCACCTTCCTTCCTCCCCCATCCCTTCCTTCTTCTCTCCCTCCCTTCCTTCCTTCTCCCTCCCTTCCTTCCTTCTCTCCTCCCTTCCTCCTCTCCTCCCTTCCTTCACTCCACTTCCCCTCATTCTTCCTTCCCCTCATTCCTTCCTCCTCCCTTCCTTCCTTTCCTCTCTCACCCTTCCTTCCCTCCTCCTTCTTTCCCTCCTCCCTTCTTTCCCTCCTCCCCTCTTTCATTCCTTCTCTCCTTTCCTCTTTCCCTCCTTTATTTCCTTTCATTTTTATTTCCTTACCAGCGTCCCTTTGTTTAATTCAGTTCTTTTCTTTCTTTCATTTTTTCTTTCTCTCTTTTCTCCTAACTGTTCTTTACCGACTTTGACATTCTTCCTTCCTTCCTTCCTTCATTCCTTCTTTCCTCCAAACTATTCTTCCAGATATTCAGTTTATTTCCTTTCCTCCCTTCCAACCCTTCTTTCTTTATTTCTTTATTTCTTACCTTCTCACCAACTTCCATTATTTACTTCAGTTTTTCTTTCTATCTATCTATTTTTCTTCTTTTATTTCATTCCTTTTTTTTTTATTTCTCCTAACTGTTCTTACCGACTATGTTTCTTTCTTTCCACCTTTCTTCTTTCTACTTTCCTTGCTCACTTCCTTCTTTTCTCTCAGCATTCTTTCAGAATTCTGTTTTCCCTTTCTTTCTTTCTCTTCTTCTCCTTACTATTCTTACCGACTTTCTCTTTTCTTCCTTCCTTCTCCTTTTCTTCCTTCCTTTCTTTCTTCCCCCTAAGTGTTCTGCCAGAATTCTGTCTATTTTCTCCCATCCGTCCCTTCTCTCTTTCTTTCTTTCTTTCTTTCTTTCTCACCAAATTCGCTTTATTTACTTCAGTTCTTTGTTCTTCCTTCTTTCTTTTTCCTAAATATTTCTGCTTGCCTTCTATCTCCCTTCCAATCCTCCTTTCTTCCTTCTTTCCTTCCTTCCTCCCTTACACTAAGTGTACTTCCCGACATTCTGTTTATACTTCCTTTATTCCATTCTTTTTTCTTTCTTTCTTTCTTCTTTCTTCCATTCATTCTTTCTTTCTTTCTTTCTTTCTTTCTTACCAACATCTCTTTGTTTACTTCAATTTCTTTTCTGTCTTCTTCCTTTCCTTCTTCCTTCCTTTCTTCTTTCTTTCCTACTTTCTTTCTTTCTTTCCTACTTTCTTTCTTCTTTCTTTCTTCCTTTCCTTATTTCTTTCTTTCTTTCTTTCTTTCCTACTTTCTTTCTTTCTTTCTTTCTTTCTTTCCTACTTTCTTTCTTTCTTTCTTTCCTACTTTCTTTCTTTCTTTCTTTCTTTCTTTCATTCTTTCTTTCTTTCTTTCTTTCCTTATTTCTTTCTTTCTTTCCTTTCCTTTCTTTCTTTCTTTCATTCTTTCTTCATTTCTTACTTTCATTTCTTACCAACATCTCTTTGTTACTTCAATTCTTTTCTGTCTTTCTTCCTTCCTTCTTTCTCTTTCTTTCTTTCTTTCTTCTTTCTTTATTTCTTACCAAGATCCCTTTTGTCTACTTCAATTCTTATTCTGTCTTTGTTCCTTTCCTTTCTTCCTTCCTTTCTTTCTTTTCTACTTTCTTTCTTTCTTTCATTCATTCTTTCTTTCTTTCTTTCTATCTTTCCTACATTCTTTCTTTCATTCTTTCTTTCTTTCTTTCTTTATTTATTTATTTCTTACCAACATCCCTTTTGTCTACTTCAATTCTTTTTTCTGTCTTTCTTCCTTTCTTTCTTCCTTTCTTCCTTTCTTTCTTTCTATCTTTTCCCCCTTAAGTGTCCACTAGTCAAAATCAATTATCCTCGATTGAATTCATTACACATATATTTTGTCCATTCAGGTCAGCTTTCTCTCGTTTCAGAATCAACAAAAGATAACGAACGGAAAGTCCAAGTGAGATCTTGACCCACTCCAGCCACTTTTGTGTCCACAACTTATCGCTATTGAGGACTGTTGTCAAAGACATGGCAGAAAAAAGGACATTCTTTTTCTTTTGTTTATTTTGCTGTTTTTAGAGGACGGAGTGGATCGCTGAAAAATTCGCCATTGCTTTCCATTCCACGTAATTCCTTCCCGCCAATTATTCAATTGTCTGCAAAGTTCCATTTACGGTAGGATTTGCGCATGTGCAGTGAAAATAAGCACAAAACTAGTGCGTCTATAGGTCGGATAAATACATAGTCGTATAGTAGAGTTTTTCACAAATACGTCCAGACCAAAAAGATATAGGCAAACGTATATAGATAGTTGTAAACAGATTGAGAATGGCACAAGAATTGATGTTTATGAAAATACTTACATAGATAGATATGAAGAAACACGGATAGATAAATAGATAGATAGATGAATAGATAGATTGATAGATATGAAGAGACACATAGAGATAGATAGATAGATAGATAGATAGATATGAAGAGACACACACTGATAGATAGGTAGAAAGATCGATCAATCGATAGATAGATAGATAGATATGAAGAGATACACACAGATAGATAGGTAGATAGATCGATCGATCGATAGATGGATAGATATGAAGACACACATAGATAGATAGGTAGATAGATCGATCGATCGATAGATGGATAGATATGAAGAGACACACATAGATAGATAGGTAGATAGATCGATCGATCGATAGATAGATAGATAGATAGATAGATATGAAGAGACACACATAGATAGGTAGATAGATCGATCGATAGATAAATAGATATATATGAAGAGATACACATAGATAGATAGGTAGATAGATCGATAGATAGATAGATAGATAGATATGAAGAGACAAACATATATAGATAAAAGATAGATAGATAGATAGATAGATAGATATGCAGACACACACATACATAGATAGATAGAAGATATAATTTAATATACAAAACTTGTTGGTAAATCCTCGCGGTGAGAAAAAAACCCTGCAAATAGTTTGATTGTAAAAATATACTATCAAACATTACCCGGGGAGAAAAAAAATTTTGGGAAAAAAGAAAAGACCAAGATAATCGTACCAAACAAAAATAATGGTACAATACTTTGGCCAAACGAAAAAAAAATTCATATGTATTTATATATATATAAGATATATATATTCATACAAAACCACCAGGAAACTAAAGCTAATATGAAAAAGTGCTCAATACCTAAGTAGAGCAAATAGTAAAGATAAATCTAATGAGTCAGACAAACCTACCAAAAGTTTCGCTTAATGCTCTTCAGGGCTTAGATCCGAATGTCGGATATTAGCCCTTAAGAGCATTAAGCGAAACGTTTAGTAGGTTTGTCTGACTCATTAGATTTATCTTTATGATAGATAGAAGATAGATGGATAAATTGATATAAAGAGACATACATAAATTAATAGATATGAAGAGAGATAGATAGATAGATAGATAGATAGATAGATAGATAGATAGTTTTGCGCATGTGCAGTGGACATAAGCCCGAAATTAGAGTGTCGATAAGTCGGATAAATACATAGTCGTACAGTAGAGTTTTTACCAATACGTCCAGACCAAAAAGATATATGTAAACCTATATAGATAGTTGTAAACAAATTGGGAATGGCACAAGAATTGATGTTTATGAACATATTTACATAGATAGATATGAAGAGAAACATATAGTTAGATAGATAGATCGATCGATAGATACATAGATATGAAGAGACACACATAGATAGATAGGTAGATAGATCGAACGATAGATAGATAGATAGATAGATAGATAGATAGATATGAAGAGACACACATAGAGAGATAGAAGATATATATATATATATATATATATATATATATATATATATATATATATATATATAGAAGATAGATAGATAGATAGATAGATAGATAGATATGAAAGACACACATACATTGATAGATAGAAGATAAATTTAATATTTTTGGTAAATCCTCACAGTGAGAAAAAAAAAAGCAAATAGTTTGATTGTAAAAATACTACTAAACATTACCCGGAAGAAAAAAAGACCAAAAGATAATCGTACCAACCAAAAATAATGTATTGTACAATATTTGCCAAAAGAAAAAAACAATATATATATATATATATATATATATATATATATATATATATATATATAAGATATATATATTCATACAAAACCACCAGGAAACTAAAGCTAATAAGTAAAAAGGGCTCAATACCTAAGTAGAGCAAATAATAAAGATAAATCTAATGAGTCAGACAACCCTACTAAAAGTTTCGCTTAATGCTCTTCAGGGCTAAGATCCGAATAGATGGACAGAAAGATTTTTTTTTTTAAATAAATAAATAAAACTCACACATATACAACTAATGACAAATCCAGCTCCCAAACACATACACATATACTTTTTCACTTTTTGACCCATCCCACATCATCCTAACATTCTGATCAAACACCTGCATCTCCATATAACACTCCCCTTTTAGAGGGAAGAAAATCCACTGCCTATCCCCCAGCCACCCCTGCCCCCACTGACAACCTACTGTTTTTCACCATTCTAAAAATGTCTTTCATTAAAGCTAGAACTGGGCTTTTGGTCCTGATGATGGTCTAATTGGCCGAAACGTTGCATTGTCGACAATAAACATCCAGTTTCCATAACATCCCGTGTTTGTCTTCTTTCTCCATATAGATTAATAGATATGAACAGACATAGATAGATAGATAGATAGATAGATATTTTTGCGCATGTGCAGTGAAAATAAGCCCGAAACTAGAGTGTCTATAGGTCTGATAGATACATTGCCGTATATAGTAGAGTACGATTTGTTAGTGTATAGTAAGCACAGTAATAGTTGTGAAATAATACGTTCAGACAAAAAAAGAGATGTGCAAATCTTCTTATTATAATGGAGATTGTGTGGTATTCTGTCTGTAACCGAAACTATATAACTAGACAATTACAATTCCTTTAGTTATTTACGTCACATTTTCCATTATTTAATTTCTTTTTAAAACTCAATTATTAATAAAATTGTTTTACAACATTAATACGGTTGACCATATCTACAAACTAATAACATGCAGTTGTATTTATATAAACAACAAAATAGAGGTTTACAGTGTGAACAGGAAGGCTCATTTGCATATTGATTTTAAACATTTGATTTTAATAAATATATGCTTAGTATTATTGATTTCTAATTGTTTGGTTTTCTCTTAATGAATATGAGCAACAATCTCTTCAATAAATCTTAAAAGAAATTTATTAACGAGAAGAATTAACTGTAATTTTATTCTTTATTTCCTATTTTAACAAAATAATTAAAATATGAAAATTTAGCAATGAAAGACGGGAGTGATTGAAGAGTAAGTTTCAGTTGTTCTGTTTTTCGATTATACTCCGCCTCTGTTTTAAATAGTTTTATCTGCATTCTTATTTAGTTTCATTAGTCTTTCTAATTTAATATAATATTTTATTGAATGAAAACTTAAATACGTGCACCCGGAGGGTGCATATATTAACTAGTGTATATAAATAAAGATGTAAAAAGATTGGGACGGACACAAAAATAGATAGTTATGAACATACTTATATAGATTGATATGAATTTGATATATTGAAAAAACAAATGATGTTTACAAATGCATGGGATCATCAGGAGAGAATGTGCAACCGTTTCGGGGCCTACCCCTCAACAGTTTTAAAAAGCAACACCCCCCCCCCTTCTCACTGATGTGAGGTCCCTCGGGATATCTTTATCGACCGTATGTAATAGATCGGTGTTCAACAAAAATAAGACGGGATGAAATGATCGTTAGAAGAAAGAATGCGCAAAACGGACCGCTGCTAGTCAAAAGTTGGAATTTTTCAAAAAATGCGCTGTCTGTATTAAAAATAAAATGAATTTTATTTAAAAATAAAATGAATTTCATTTTTAATTTTAAAAATTAGAAGCATTATAGTTTATAATAAGACTCAAAAGAGCCTGATGTAAAATTATTTAAAAAGTGTATAATTATATAAAAAGTGTATATTAAAATATCAAAATTGTTCATAATACACTCCAACTATTAAATAAGTAACCAATAAGTGTAGGTAAATACGTGGTGTTTATGGATAAATATCTTCACATCCATATGTATAGTTTTTTCGTAGACAGGTATGAGAAATAAAAGGAACTCAATCCGACAGTGTGAATTTGATATATTGATAGAGTGATATATAAATAGATAGATATATTGATAGATAGATATATTGATTGATAGATAGATAGATAGATAGATAGATAGATAGATAGGTGAACGGATGGATGGATGTGAACAGACTGACATCAATTGATAAATAGATTATCACAAATGGACAAAGATAGATGAATAGATTCAAACAGACTGACATAGATAGATGGATAGACAGACGGATATTCACAAACACGCACACAAACAAGTGACACGCTAATCGAACTAAAGTTAACCAAACGAACACATTTAGCCATATTTATATCATTTCCATCATTTTTAAAACACTTTCGTTGCATGCTGACTGCCACACAGCAAGAAACCAATGGTACCAAAATTGTTCCAATGCAAATAAATATAAACTAAAACATCTATCTATCTATCTATCTATCTATTTCTTTAAATGATGAGTCCGGATTAAAAACCCGCTCTGATGATGATTCTTATAAATCGAAATATTGTTCAATATTAGCTATGAATATGATATAAAATATTTTAACAGTATTGTGTGTTTTCATATCCTTTTATCTATACTTATATATATAATATATATATATATATATATATATATATATATATATATATATATATATATCCGTTTCTAGATAAAATAGTGTTAAACAATTACTAAATACTAGGCTTCATTTAATTATTTATTTAGTTATCATTCCCACTTTGTTCCCGTTGTTCTCTTAAAAATAATCAGTCCATTAATACTTTTTCTCGTCTTTTGCATTTCTTCGAGTTGCGTCACGCGTCACGCGTCATGACATCTTCGCATGTGTGGATCGCGACTTGCCTTTCAAAAATAAAACGCTGATCAAATACAGTTACATAACTAAAAAGATTTTCATCTCCTGTCACATATAAAAACATCCATCATTTTCTTCACCCCGAGAGACATCCTGATGAAGGTTCAATGTAACCGAAATGATTAAACATCGATGATTAAATTCATCCCATTTTCGGAACACTTGTTTTTTCAAAATTTTCTTTATATTGTCGATTTATTTTCCATATTTACTCCCATATATATATATATATATATATATATATATATATATATATATATATATATATATATGCCGTGGATTGGCAACACATCTTGGCAATTACTTGGGCGCATCGAGCAGTCTGTCCACCATTGTTATAATTCTGTCAAGTTGCGAATTGTTCTAAAATCTGACACACTGTTTCCCCCCAATCTTAAAGATAGTGTAACCCCTCACGAAAAAAAGTTACCGAATCTACAAATTCAAATGCAAATGCAATGTTTGCTAGATTGGGCGCATTACCCAAAGACTGGAGGTCAGAATAAACCAACACATTCCATCTTATATCCGCAACCACAACTTTGACGACTCTTCTCCACCAAGCAATTCATATTCACCTTCCACCATTGGGCGACACCTGTTGGACAATTCTGATTGTGCTGCAGCTTATAAACCCGAAATGTTCTCGATTTGAGCAGAGCTATAGACAGGCAGACTGCTTTGTGTGTATTTCGAACCCTGACTGTCAAGCTGTAGCTCTGCTGATGAGGCCTAATAGGCTGAAATGTACATACAGAGATTGATATTTCTCGATTGTTCAGCCTTACATTTGAATAGGTATGCCTGCCTAATTCATTAATTATTAATTAATTAATTTTCAAAATTAGGTACGACTTCAATTAAGCACATATTCTCCCAAAAATTGTCGGCTAAAAAAGCCATATCAAACACATTGTTTGTTTATTTACTTATATATATATATATATATATATATATATATATATATATATATATATAAACCACTAGGATTATGTAAAGTTAAAAAGTAAAAAGTGCTCAATACCTATATAGAGCAAATAATAAAGTAAAACCTAATGAGTCAGATATACCTACTAATAGTTTTGCTTAGTAGTTTATCAGGGAGATATGCTTGCGCTTATGAGCTACTAAGCGAAACTATTAGTAGATATTTCTGACTCATTAGGTTTAACTTTATATATATATATATATATATTATCATAATAGATATTGTGTGTTTATCTCTCTGTAACCGAAACTATATTACTACTCAAGTCACAATTCCCTTAGTTATTTGCGTCAAATATACATGATTTTATTTTTATTTAAACCTCAATTCTTAATATTTTTTTACATTATTAATACTGTTGATCATATTTACATATTCATAACATGCAATTGTATTTATACATACAACAAAATAACAGTTTACAGTGTGAACGGAAATGCTAATTTTCATATTGATATTAAAAAAATGTTTTTATAAATATGTGCTAAGTATTATTGATTTCTAATCGTTTGGTTTTATCTTAATGAATATGAGGAAAAATCTCGGGCTAAATCTTAAATGAAATCCATTAACAGGAAGAAATAACTGCAATAATATTATATAATATCTTTTCAGCTAGTATATTAGGTCTGAGACCTGTCAGCTGTTCCTTATAAATATTCATTTTAAATCCACAGAATATTTATAATCATTCCACAGATTATCCAACTTTGCCTTGAAGGAGTTTAGAGATGGGGCATTCACTACTGATGAAGGTAGTTTATTCCATGTATTCACCACTCTGTAGCTAATATATTTTTGTCTTGCGTTTGCTTTACAAGATTTTTTAAGGGGTTTTAGTTTATGTCCCCTTGTATAGGTATTTTGAGCAATGTTTAGTAGGTCAGAGTTCGTTGAATAAAAACCATGCGTGTATTTGTAGGCTTCAATTATATCCCCTCTTATCCGTCGGAAAACCAGACTTGGTAGGTCAATATTCCTAAGTCTTTCTTCATAAATTAGGAAAATTTAGCAATGAAAGACGGGAGTGATGGACGAGTTAGTGTCAGTTCCAGTTTTCGATTATACACCCCCATTTTTTTTCAAATATTTTTATCTTCATTGTTAGTTAGTTTCATTAGCCTTTCTAATTTAATATAATATTTTATTACATCAAAATTTGAATACTTACACCCGGATGGTGCATATGTTTGCTAGTATATATAATATTAGATGAATTAAATATATCTTATATTTTACATAACTGTATATTTATATAATATTTACCTAAATACAATAGATTTCAGGGGCCGGGTTAGCTCAGTCGGTAGAGCGTTCGGCTAGAAACCGCAAGGTTCATAGTTCGAAACCGCCCCTTGCCAACTCAGCGTATGAGTAGCACAGGGATCTGTGTGGTAAAGTAAGGAGCTGATGGTAGGTATAGCGCTCCACCTAAGACGCTAAAACAATCTCCTTGGTCTAGCGCTATTGAAAAAGGATAGACTCCCTCGCTGACTGGCTGATACCGACTTTAGGCCGCCCCGACGACTTTACTTTACTTTTACTAGCAAATATATGCACCCTAAGGGTGCAAGTATTTAAGTTTTAATGTAATGAAATATCGTATTAAATTAGAAAGTCTAATAAGAAGGCAGATAAAAAGATATGTAACAGAGTGGGGGTATAATAGAAAAATAGAAATGAAACTTACTCTTCTTCACTTACGTCTTTCATTGCTGAATTGTACTTATTTAACTATTTAGTTAAATTAGGAAATAAAGAATAAAATGACAGTTATTTTTTCTTGTTAATGGATTTCATTTAAGATTCATTGAAGAGATTTTTGCTTATATTCATTAAAATAAAAACCAAACAATTAGAAATCAATAATACTAAGCACATATTTAATAAAATCACATTTTAAATATCAATATGCAAATTAGCCTTCCCATTCACACTGTAAACCGCTATTTTTTGTATATATAAATACAATTGCATGTTATTTGGATGTAGATATGGACAACACTAATAAAAAGGTGAAGCAATTTTATTAATAATTGAGGTTTAAATATAAATAAAATCATGGAGAATGTGATGTAAATAACGAAGGGAATTGTGACTTGAGTAGTAATATAGTTTCGGTTACAGACAGAAAAATACACAATCTCCATTATAATAAGAAATATAATATTAGATGAATTAAATATATCTTATATTTTACATAACTGTATATTTATATAATACTTACCTCGATACAATATATTTCAAGCATTTTCAACCTAACAAAGTATCTATAAAACTGTATATCAATTGTAAATGCTCCTATCGGCTTTAAATACGGTAATCGTCGACTTCGGTCCTGACTGGCATTCAGAACAGGCCTTTCTTCAAAAACACCCAACCCTAGAGTAATTCAAAATGCCACCCTATAGTCCAAGGGGACACATATTTGGGAATCTATGTTCGCTTCTGGGCCTTCCGAAAACGCCAGCTGCGAGAAAAGTGAAAAGACTGTTGGGACCGAGATGTTGGAGAACCGTAACTGATGAAAGTTTTCTGGGCAGGTGATTAATCATACCTTGGTGAAATTTTGTGCACGTCATTCTAGTCCTCCATTTCAGACAATGGCTCGTTCGAAAAAATAAAAATAAATAAGTAGAATAAACAAAAGGAAAATCAGTAAAAGTTTAAGGTTTCTGGACAAGACGTCGCGATAATTTGTGAAACGTTGCGCGCATTTGTAACGAAGAGAAAACTAACAAAAAGTAGCACAGACAAAAAAAGAAATAAACAAAAACAAAATAAGTAAAGAAAACGTTTTCAAGAATATCATACGCTCTAAAAATCTGGAGACATAACGACTAATTTGCGGAGATATCAGGCTTTTAAAAAAAAATGACTGTGATTTAAAAAGTACCGTAAATTCTCGCGTATAATCCGAACTTTTTTTACCAAAATTTAAAGGTTAAAAATCCCTAGTGCGTACTATATACGAGGTTAAAAATGAAAAATATTTTCTAAGCAATGTTCGCGTATTATACTCAAGGGCGGACTGTACTCGATGATTTATTTTCTGATCATTCTTAGATTACAATGTATAATCCGAACTTTTTTTTACCAAAATTTAAAGGTTAAAAATCCCTACTGCGTACTATACATGAGGTTAAAAATGAAAAATATTTTCTAAGCAATGTTCGAGTCTCTATTTGCCGTCCAGCAATATTTATTCAGACACATTTTTTTCAGAGATACAGCCCCTTATTAATCCCCTGCGTATTATACTTAGGGCGGACTATACTCGAGGATTTATGGTACCCATTTTGGTAAAGATTTTAGTTCCCGATTTTCTTTTATTTTCTAATAGATATGATGCTTAGATTACAATGTATAATCGGAACTTTTTTTTTACCAAAATTTAAAGGTTAAAATGCCTAGTGCGTACTATATACGAGTGTAAAAATGAAAAATATTTTCTAAACAATGTTCGAGTCTCTGTTTGCCGTCCAGCAATATTTATTCAGACACATTTTTTTCAGAGGTACAGCCCCCTAATAACCCCCTGCGTATAATACTCAAGGGTGTACTATACTCGAGGATTTACGGTACCCATTTTGGTTAAAATTTTAGTTACCGATTTTCTTTTATTTTCTGATAGATATGATGTTTAGATTACAATGTATAATCCGAATTTTTTTTTACCAAAATTTAAAGGTTAAAAATCCCTAGTGCGTACTATACACGAGGTTAAAAATGAAAAATATTTTCTAAGCAATATTTGAGTCTCTATTTGCCGTCCAGCAATTTCTATTCAGACACATTTTTTTCACAGGGGTACAGCCCCCTAATAACCCCCTGCGTATTATACTTACGGCGGACTATACTCGAGGATTTACGGTACCCATTTTGGTAAAGATTTTAGTTCCCAATTTTCTTTTATTTTCTGATATGATGCTTAGATTACAATGTATAATCCGATTTTTTATTACCAAAATTTAAAGGTTTCAAATCCCTAGTACGTACTATATACGAGGTTAAAAATGAAAAATATTTTCTAAGCAATGTTCGAGTCTCTATTTGCCGTCCAGCAATATTTATTCAGATACATTTTTTTCAGAGATACAGCCCACTAATAACCCCCTGCGTATAATACTCAAGGGTGGACTATACTCGAGGATTTGCGGTACCCATTTTGGTAAAAATTTTAGTTGCCAATTTTATTTTATTTTCTGATAGATATGATGCTTAGATTTCAATGAGACGAAAAATGTGCTTAATTTGAGGAATTGGTTGAGATAAGAGTCTTTAAAAAACCCTTACAGCGCCATAAAGGTACCTATCTTTGTGCAAACTATAGGTGTCGATTTTATTGTTTTTCTGGTATTTTTCGATGCTTAGATTGCAATGAGACTAACAAAGTGGTCAATTTTACGAATTGGTGGAGATATGATGTGTAAGGACAGTTTCCCTTGTCTGAGGGTTTTGGTGAATCTCCTGTGTCAGGAGACCCTATTTTGGACACGTGACACAGGAACCCAAGTAGAGAACCCTCTTCTTCCGATGCCACTGAACAAGCCTGGGCGTGCTTGTCATCTCTCTCCAGCAGACACCTCGTTCCCCTATATATGTTATAATAAAGTTATATAAATGTAACTAACGCGTTTGTTGTTTTCCTAACTGAAGCATTCCGCATTGGGTACTTATCCTTTAAAAAAGCCCAATGTTTTATAAGAAGCAGAGTTAACACTCTGTGGACATCTTATAGCGTTAATCAGTTGTCTGAAAGAGTTATTACTGGTAGACCAAGTACTTTCGGTTCTAGGGGCAGGGTTAGCTCAGTCTCTTTCTTAATTTGAGGAATTTTCTTTTATTTCTTTTTCTTTTATTTCTTTTATTTCTTTTGTTTCTAGCCGAACGCTCGGTATAGCGTTCGGCTAGAAACCACAATGTTCCTAGTTCGATACCGGTCCTCGCCAACTCAGCATATGAGTAGCACAGGGATCTGTGCAGTAAAGTAAGGAGCTGATGGTAGGTGTGGCGCTCCAGCTCAGATGCCAAAAACAATCTCCTTGGTCTAACGCTATTGAAAAGGGGATAGACTCCTTCGCTGACTGGCTGATACCGACTTTAGGCCGCCCCGACGACTTTACTTACTACTATACTTTATTATGAAGGTATTTGTCTAAACTATCATTATCAAAACTGTTTAATATATATTAATTTATTTGTTATGATTCACTAAACAATTAAAAGGCATCTGCTACTAGTGGTTTCAAAGCAGCGTATTTGTTCTCCTAATATGTTATAATAAAGTTATATAAATGTAACTAACGCGTTTGTTGTTTTCCTAACTGAAATATTCTGCGTTGGGTACTTACCCTTTAAGTAACCCAATGTTTTATAAGAACCAGAGTTAACACTCTGTGGACCTCTTATAGATGCTTTAAAAAACCCTAACAGTAACTTTAAAATTACCCATTTAGGTGTAAATTTTAAGTGTTGATTTCATTTTCTTTTCTGATACAGTAGATACGCGTAGATTATAATCAAATCAGGGAAAGCGCTCAATTCGACGACTAAGTGGAGATATAAGACTTTAGAATCCCCTGAGTGAGTCTTAAAAAGTACCAATTTTCGAGCAAATTTATAGTGACGATTTAAAACAAAAGAAAATCATTAAAGTTTAAGTTTTCTGGAAAAGACGTTGCGATATTCTGTGAAATGCTGCGTGCATTTGTAACGAAGGCTTTAAAATCCCCTTAGAAAGCCTAAAAAAGTATCTATTTTTGTGTAAATTGTAGGTGTCAAATTTATTAAAAGAATTTTAAAAATGTGGCGAAAGAATGATAGAAGAATTATTGCCCCTTAAGAAAAATGACTACAAAAATATATTTTGTATTATTTAGAATTTTCGGACTGGTGTCCACATCTTTATTGTTATATACGCAAACTTTTGGCCGATCTGATCCCCGGCCTTCCTCGGGTGACTATTGTTGATCCTTCTTCTTCGACTAGATACACATGAAGAAAATTATTGTCACATTGCGTTCTCTCTATGCCTGCTTTTAGTTGGCACTATCGCGGTAACCTGAACGACGTTTCACCCTGATCGAGCCATTATGCTTGCTGTCTTTACA